>MCJB01049474.1:26526-49298 GCA_002018475.1 Nicotiana obtusifolia | reverse complement strand
GGGGGGGGGGGGGGGGGGAACTGTTGGATCCGTTGGTAATTTATGGACTACCAGATCAGTGCTCAAACCCGGCACCTCATCATAGGACCAGGCAAAGACGTCTTTGTACTCAAACAATATTTTGATTATTTCCTTCTTCACTTGTAGTTCTAGATGCACACTTATCTTGGTTTCCCTAACATCATCCTGGTCCCTTAAATTGATTGCTTCAGTCTCACTCAAATTGGGTTTTAGTTTTTCTTCAAATTGTTTTAGCTCTTTATTGATTCGCTCAAATGCTGCTTCTTCATCATATTCTATTTCACCATCACATTCCACTTCTTGGATTGTTATTTCAGAATTGAATTGGCCTTTAAGACTCGGCTGAAAATCCTTCATGCATGTCATGTCACTGCAACCAGCATAAAAGGAACTGTACAAAAGAATAAGATAAAACATTATTGAGAATAATAGAAAACGTTGGATTGCATTTCATTGAAAATAAAAAGATAGAGAATTCTGAGCATCAGGATAAGCAAAACTTAAAAAGAAAGAAAGATCCAGATTACAACCCTAGAATGACCTAGATAACAGAAAATGAAATAAAGCAAACTACCAAAACTCCTTCCTGGTGAGAAGAGGAGTAACTTCCCAATTGCTAAGCTTCACGCTTGGGCCAACAAACTGCATATCTTTTTTGCTAGAGCCTTCACCAACCTCTACCATATTGACCACTTCGAAAAGACTTTGAAACCCCTTGATTATCTCTTCATCAACATCGAACACAGGTTTCGGGATTGAGGAGGTTGGAGGTTTCTCGGCTCTCGGTTTGACAAAAGACTTGGAGATGTGCGGGACGGGCTTGGAAAGAGACCATACCTTCTGTTTTGAATTCTTAGACCTTTTCATGTCTTCCTTTGTGGGCGAGAACCCCAAACCAAATATACCATAATTCTCATTGGGGCACATTGGACGCACAATACCTTGTAGAGATGATCCTAAACCCTTGCCCGGCACAAAGCCATTCTTCAACATTTCATTCCCAACCATGACAGATGCGGAGGGCAGCTTGGGACTCGGAATGCATTTCCCTTCATTGATCTTACCAACAAACACCGTTTTAAAAGTTTGAAAGACCCACGGTCCTTTACCATCTTCAGCTTCAACAAACAGAAAAATTGTGTGATTGCAAGCCGACAAATCTTCCTCACCTTGCACAACTATCTCCTGCCTGTCCCATTCGAATTTCATCATTTGATACAGAGAGGACGGGACTGCCTTAGTAGCATGTATCCAAGGCTTTCCCAACAGCAAATTGTAGGAGACAGCTATATCTAGCACTTGAAATTCCATAGTGAACTCGACTGGCCCTATTGACAATTCGAGCATTATATCACCAACCGAATCTTTACCTCCTCCATCAAAGCCTCGAACACACACGCTATTCAAGCGGATCCTTTTGGTGCCAACCTTCAGTTTTTGCAGGGTAGACAGAGGACAAATATTTGCATTAGAGCCATTGTCAACCAAAACCCTCGAGACTACAGCATCTTCGCACTTCACTGTAAGATAAAGAGCTCGGTTGTGTTCTGTACCCTCAATAGGAAGTTCATCATCCGAGAAAGTGATCATGTTTGCTTCGAAGATCTTTCCAGCTATCTTTTCCAAATGGTTTACTGTGATCTTATCAGGGACATGTGCCTCATTTAGAATCTTCATCAGGACCCGACGATGCTCATCGGAGTGTATCAGCAAGGACAAAAGAGAAATTTGAGCCGGTGTTTTCCTCAACTGCTCTATAATGGAATAATCCTGTCCCTTCATCTTCTTCAGGAACTCCTCAGCCTCTTCCTCAGTAACCGATTCTTTACTGGCAACTGACTCTCTTTGAATGGCTTAACTTTCCTTAACTCTCCTGGAGCGAAACATCTCCCAGAACGAGTCAATCCCCCAGTTTCATTAACCTCTTCCTCTATCTCTTTTCCTTTGTATGTCACTATCACTTGTTTGTAGTTCCATGGGACAGCCTTGGCATTAACTATTGGCAGCTGAGTTACTGGTTTAATGATGATAGGGGTAATAGGATCCCCTTTCACAACTAGGACAGGCTTACTTGGAATCCCCGGCACTACCATTTTTGAGCTTTTCTGAACTTGTCCCGATACCTTTTCACATCCTTTTCACAGCCAACATCGGTGGTTTCGAATTGAGCAGGCTTGGCTTTTCTGTCGCCCCTTCAACTGTCACAGGCTTTGTTTTGGTAGAATCTCGATCCTTAAACAAATTATTTTCAATGGCCCGAATCATCATGACGGACTTGTAAGACTTCTTGGGCTCCCCATCATTGTAAACTTTTTCAATCATATGTGTCTCTTCATGGGCAGGTAGAGGGTTTTGGTTAATGTTTGGAGTGTCTGGGCTTTGGACTATAATTTGGTTTGTATCAATGAGTTCTTGGATCCCCCTTTTCAGGTGCCAACACTTCTCTATGTCATGGCTTGGAGCATAAGAGCAATCGGCACATCTTAGGGAACAATCAAGGTTCTTTGGAGGGGGATTTGGTATTTTTGACTCAATTGGCCTCAAGACGTCCAACTGCCTTAACCTTTGGAATAGACTGGCGTAGGATTCTCCAAACGAGGTAAAAGTTTGTTTCTGCTGTTGCCTCTCCCTCCTATACTCAGGTCTTGGTCGAAAGTGTGGACCATTGGGGTTTTGGTAAGGTTGTGGAGATGGATAGGTATTTTGTGGAACGGGGGCGAACCATTGTGGATAAGGAGGAGGTTGAGCATATGACTGTGCATGGTGAACAAAATATTGAGGTGGTCTGGCTAAGTCTTGGGGGTTTTGAGGGGAAAAGTAATGTCGAGGTGGATTATATGGAGCTTGGGTGTAGGTTTGAGGTCGAGGTCGAGGATGGGTGTATTGGTGAGGTGAACCCCTCTGCCCCTGCCATGATCCAGGGACAAACATGGAAACATCTTCCTTCTTCTTCTTGCCTAGCAAACTTCCAGTACCATTCTGGATTGCTTGAGTGGTTGCTTTTATAGCAGAGTAACTCATGATCTTGCTCGATTTGAGCCCTTCTTCCACCATCTCTCCCATCTTTACCACATCATTGAAGGATTTACCAATTGCTGAGATCAAATATCCATAGTAAGTGGGCTCCAAGGCTTGAAGGAAATATTTAACCATCTCATCTTCTTCCATCGGAGGATTGACTCGTGCAGCTTGCTCCCTCCAACGGAACCCATATTCTCTAAAGCTTTCACTGGGTTTCTTTTCCACTTTGGTCAGAGATAAGCGGTCTGGAACAATATCTATGTTGTATTGGAAATGACGAGCGAAGGCCTGAGCCATATCATCCCAGGTGTACCACTTGTTAATGTCCTGACGGGTGTACCATTCTAAAGCTGCCCCACTCAGACTTTGACTGAAGTAGGCCTCCAGCAATTCATCTTTTCCTCCGGCACCTCTCATTTTGCTGCAATAGCCTCTTAGGTGGGCAGCAGGATCCCCATGTCCGTCATACAAGTTGAACTTGGGCATCTTAAATCCAGCAGGTAGTTGGACATCGGGAAACAAACATAGATCCTTATAGGCCACACTCACCTGGTTTCCCAATCCTTGCATGTTTCTCAATGATTGCTCAAGGCTCTGTAACTTCCTAAACATCTCCTCCTGCTCTGCATTCTTGGGTGGTTTGTCAGTTTCACCATGAGGCTCAAATTGAGAAGTGTAGGAGTAAGGATCTGGGATTTTGAAAGTGGGCTCCGGTGTATGATAGTGGGTATCCGGGGCGGGAAATGCGGGCTCACAAGAGGATCGGAATAGGGTAGCTGGTGGAGGGGGTACAAAAATAGGAGCAGATGTCGGAATAGGGTGCGAGGCTGTTTTGGTTGGTGGAGCATGAAAGGCTTGAGCCGAAGTGCCGGGGTAGTTGTGGTAAGGGGTAAAGCCCGGTGTGTGTTGTGGAGAAAGATCAATGATTTGCCATCTGGGATTGAGAGAGTAATGGAATAGAAGCAGGGTTTTCTGTGTAGTTGGTGGGGAATGAGGGTGGAGGGTGTCCCTTAATCCACGCCTGATACATTTCTTCCATCTGATGCTTCAACCTCCGAACTTCCTCTTGCAATTCCGATTTCGACTCAACAACCTCTCTCAGCGGGTCTACAACTTCGGTGTCTACTGACGCTTTGATCGGGTATTGTATGGATGACTTGCCAGGATGCCAACAAACTAACCACCTTCCCTGAATAAAAGTTAGAAAATAAGAGAGGACAACAACCGAAAACCACCATGTTAGCGTTAGTGCATTTATCAGATAATAATATCACATTACGTGCAATGCACCTAGCACAAATAACGGTTCTAAAATGGCTGTGAGGGTCACAAGGTCATATGACATCATCCCGACTTACTTATTCAACCTTGCCTATTTTCTTTTCCGACACCTTTTACCACTTTCCTTTCTTTTTGATGCAAAATAAATTGATCGAACCCGATGTAGGTTGCCTACGTATCATGACCCTCATGAATCGGACCAAGCGTAGTTTTGAAAACATGGTGGAAAAATAAAATTTGGGATTTTCATTTAGAACTTTTGATATTAAACATGGTAATGGAAGACCCGACACGCTTGACTACACTTTGACTGACTTTAACACTACCTAATGGACTCAGTATTCCTAAACAAGACACGAAAGTAAAAGACAACATGAGACAATCTAAAACCAATTGAATAGAATGAGTCTTCAAACTACTCCTGAATGCAGCTGTCCTGGCTGGGATGGTCCTGGGTTACCCGTTGTGCTCAAGCTTCGTAACATGCTCCGCAAAGAAACACCGATGCTAGGAATAAAGACCTTGGCATGTGCCCCCGCCTCTTGAAGACCAACCCTAAGCAAATACTAGCCATGCTGCTCCACGTTTGCTGCCAATTCTACTAATTAAGACTTTACCAACTCAAGCTTATCCCAGGGATCTTGGTCCGATGCTTCCTCAAAATCATATGTCTGAACTGCTCGCCCCCTAAGTTGTGCTGGTAATGGGGTACTGATTCCTGGTGGGGCGGACTGTAACCAAATCAAGTACTCTTGAGTGCACTCGGGCCTGCCAATATCCTTTACCAATGTATCTTTCTTCATCCTCTTTGCATTGTTCCAGTACTGCACGTGCTTGATTTCGTCAACTGCCCTTTTGCTAAAATTCATGATGTGCCTCCGAAGGTTCAAAGTTGAAGGCTCCTCTTGTCGTCTTCCCAACTGTCGCATTACCCTGACCGGCGTATATGGTCTGACACACTTGAGTCCTATCAGCATCAAGAAAGGCTGCATGAGGCATCCTACCAAAATATCATCTAAATGTAGCCAAAGGTAAACCCACCGAATGTTCTCATTTGTCCTCAAACCCAGGAACTCAATCCAAGCTGTAACACCTATCGGGTATGTAAACTTAGGAGATTTCATCCTACGCTCGATGCACACTACCCGATCCCTCAAAGCACGGTCGATGGGATAGAGTAATGAAGCTGTGTGTAAATGCTCCATCATCCATAATTGTAGCAAAAGGTTACTTCCCTAAAAATACCTGACACCTCCCCTAACCTCACTAAGGGCTCGGTACAACTCTGCTAAGATCATTGGCACAACGGTAATGGTTTTGTGTTGCTTCTCATAAAATAGTGCCATTACCACTGACTGCAGACGGGTGCTAATGTGCCTCTCATCTAATGGAAAAACCAGTAATCCCAACAATGCAAGGCTGAAGGCTTCAAGGCGGCATCTTTGCCACTTTACTTTGGTTGTACAGAACTCATCCCAAAAGACGTCAAAACTATCCTGTGGTCCAAACCTAGCAAACAAATAATCCAAAGATATCCAAGATTGCTCAAAATATTTTAAATGCTTGTTATCTTTTAGACCCAGGTCGTTGAGAAATCTTGTCCTAGAGTGGTCCTGAGGAAGTATCATGTTCTTGCCTATATAGCTTAAACGGGTGAGACCGGACATTTCTGCCAGAGTAGGAGTCATCTCACACTCCCCAAATTTGGAAGTCAAGTTTTGTGGGTCCCAATAAGTCAGCATTGCCTCCACTAGGTCCGAGCGGGGTGTGATATCAAAAAGGGAAGTCAGGGTACCCAATTTATGCATCAACTCATGCTGTTCTAACGATGAAAACATATTCCAGCACTTGATCAATTTCTTAGGAACCTTCACTACCATTAGCACTTTGGATCGAATCAACGGGTCCATACCTGAATAAAGAGAACACGGTTAGCGACTCGGGACACTACGTGACACCACAACCTCTCTTGATGGACAAATGCAAGACACAATTTGGCTATATTTGCATATTGGCCTAAGTGGGTGAATGTGACTATTAGTGCAAACTTGACAAAGTTGACCCTTAATCATGAGAAATACTCCATTGAAAGCTTACATGGCTCTAATATCCCGACAATCATGGTCTTAAAGAATAATTTTGCGGAAATGGACTATTTTTTGCAAACATAGCCGACATGGCCAGATGTGGCTAGGGACGCAAATTGGACATGGACAGACCTTAGAGTGATATGACACTGACTCATAGGCTCAAAATCCTAAAACATGGCAACTGGACCACTTTTGCGAAAATAACCCTATTTTTGCAAGAATGGCCGATGTGGCCAAAAGTGGCTAAACATGCCAGATTTGGCTACGACCCCGGAAGCCAAAAACCTCAGAATTACTAGAAAGACCAGACCCTATGTGGGTTGCCTACGTATCCCGCCCGGGAAGACGAGAATCAGGTTCCCGTAGTTCGGGAAGATGCAACTAAAAACTATATTTTGTCTCTCGAAAATGACGAAAAATGCAAAAACTCTTAAACTTTTCTTTTGGATTCTTGGAAGATGATGAAAAACTGTAAAATCTTCTTCTTCTTTTTTCTTCTTTTTTTTTTTTTGATTTTCTTTCCTTTTTCTTTTTCGGAAAATATGAAAGAAAAATATGAGTGGACCCCAATTGCTTCATTCACCCTTCTCCAAAACATCAGTCCGCCAAACGACCTTCTTACCCTCACAAATGCGACATTTAGCACATAGGATGATTGGATGTCATCTTGGGCCATGGGTCCATTTTGACAAAGTTTGGACAGGCCTCCTACAAAGGGACACGGTGCTTGGGACCGAGCCCTACTAGGTCTAAATGTCATGATGCAAATAAGAATGACTTAAGGCTGACCTACGTTTTGTGGTTCACTAACAAGGCAATTCGGGGTGCGTATGGTCGATAGTGGCTGCTCAAGCTTTCCACCTACTCCATACGTCCGACGGCTCCCCCTCCTAAGTTAAGGATGACTCAACAAAGAATTCGTGCACGCGACGCGTGCTACGAGACTTGTTGCAGAAAGAAATGACCGGGCAATGCATATGATGGCAGTTATAAAGCGAAAAACACATAAACTAAAACTGTAAACACATAAACAACTAGCAAATAACAAAACATGAAAACATAATAAAAGTAACAAAACATGAAAGCATAATAAAAGTAAGTAAAGCTAAGGAACACACATAAAACTCAACCAAACATTTTAAAAACCAACAAATCAAGTACTAGCTCGAACCCTCAAACATGACATTACAATCCCCAGCAGAGTCGCCAGAGCTGTTACTCCTCCCTTTTTCGGATGACGAGATTTCACTAAACCCGTTAGGTGGATAAAAGGCCTAGTAAAACTCATAAAAGGGGGTTTCCAATTTTGGAAGTGACAAAAATAAGATTAATTAAGGAAAATTTAGAGTCGCCACCTGACAATTGGTTTTGGTGTGCCAGGCCACCATTTAGAACTTAGACTCGAAGTCAAGTTCATACCAGAGATTTGGGTAAGGGGGTTCATTTGACTCGGGGAGAAGGTGTTAGGCATTCCTCAAGTCTCGTGAAGGTCACGGTTGCGTACTTGATTTAGTTGGCTTTTAATACATTTGAATTGAGGTAAAACAAACACACAGGAGGTTTGAGGTCATTCCCGCCTAATAAAGAAAGAAAACATAACCAAGATACTACGAGTTTCACTTATGGTCTTCATTTACAAGTGCCTCGGGGCATTCCCCGGAATTTCAAATACATAAGTCTTTCGGGGCATTCACCTGATAAATTTAACTAAGGAATGACCTCTCACCTCAAAAATAACAAAAAGGTCCTAGTATTGCCTCCCCAAATGTGATCAGCCTAAGCATGCTACTAGCGAACGATGTGATAAACAAACAAATGAAATCTAAAGTAAAAATGAAAATTCAGTTCATGGTCTTGTTCTTTTAATGTCCATTTCAAGTATTTAGCCAAACCCGGTCCGAAAAATCACTAAGAAAAAAAGTAAAAGGTGAAATGTCATCGCAAGTGGGGATATGCGATCGCATATCCCGTATGCGAATCGCATACTGCACACAAAGGGGTCGTAGATCAGTACAGAGTATTAGGCAAGGCCCAGTGTCAAGAATGCGATCCTGTTTGCGATCGCAAATCAGGTATGCGAATTGCAGATCGCGCTTGGAGATCGCAAATACGGACAGAGTCCTGAGCAAAGTTTGATGTCAGAAATGCGGCCGCATCTGCGATCGCATAACAAGTATGCGGTCCGCAGATGATGTCGCAAATCAAACACGAAATCTGCCTAGGAGATATTGCGATACAAAATGCGGTCGTTTATGCAATGCGAATCGCAGATTGTGTATGCCTATGAAGAACGAGAACCAAGGTTGAGATCTACGACAATCAGGTCCGAAATGCGGACCGCATATCAGTTATGCGGTCGCAGATTTGACCTCAGACACAGCCTAATCTTATGTTTTTGGTTTCAATCTTGGTCAGAACATGATGTTTGACATTAACTATTTTACTCTATTTTCTAAGCATGATTTGAATGTACTGATTCACAGAATTAACAACCCAGAAGCAAATATTCAAAGCTTTATCATACTTTAACCATCCAAATGGAGTGAATAAGAATCAAGAGATGAACCTGGAAAGAGTCCTACTGATTTTGAAGGTCGATGTCAATAACAGGTCAGCAAACCACGACTGGAACTCGAACTGAAGACTAATTCGATCTCAGACACCACCTCGAACGAAGTCGATTCTCGAAATCCCTCCCAAACAGAATCAAAGAAGCAAATGTATATGTTCCCCTGTTTTTTTTTTTATTTTTTTTTTTACCTTTTTCTGAAATTTTGAATAAAGAAAACTAAAAAATCGATTTGAACTCTCTTTTTGTGTTTTTGTTTTTCTATGGAATCTCAAAGAACTTGAAACAAGCAATGAAGCTGGAAGATTTCTCAAGCCATCTTTCCTCTCAAATTTTCTCTGCTTTTTTTTTATCTCTCTGTCTAAAAACTCTCGATCTTCTTTGTCTCTCTTTTTTTTCTCAGACTCTTTTCCTTCTTTCTCTCCAAGATAACCCTCTTCTCTAGAAGGATCTCCCCCAAAAATCTGATAGTAATCGAGTGAAAATCAGTGGAGAGGTCGTGTGTGCTGATTGCGTGTGTGTGTGGAAATATTCTGTCAGAATTTTGTTATCTATGTGGCAGGGATGAGAAGAATGGGTTGGGTCTGTTGTTGAATCTGGGGGTCTGCATTTGGACTTTCATATTTATGAGATTGGGCCAAAATAAAAATCTGAAAACCCACTTTAAAGCCCAAAAAATATAAGACTTTGATTGAATTAGTAATATTATAAAAGATAAAAGCTTGGTGCTATTTTGATATTTTCAATTTTGTACCTAAAAATAGAATTAAACTTAATAATAAAGGGAACTCCTACAGAAATAAGCTCAAAGTAATTATTTTTAAAGTACTATGACTATTAGAGGAGATTCTAATGTATGAGTCAAAAATTACATGTCTACAACGATTTGCCACAAAACATGACACTCCCTAGAAATTTTCATAGGGTGGCACCAGGATGTGCAAAAATATGACAATCGCCGGAAATTTTCATATGA
Organism: Nicotiana obtusifolia; assembly: GCA_002018475.1. Taxonomy (NCBI): domain Eukaryota; kingdom Viridiplantae; phylum Streptophyta; class Magnoliopsida; order Solanales; family Solanaceae; genus Nicotiana; species Nicotiana obtusifolia. The sequence goes on along the minus strand of MCJB01049474.1, from coordinate 39,340 downwards.
TGATCACTAGAATTTGCAAAAAAATGGCAATCACCAGAAATTTTCATTTGGTGGTCACTAGAATTTGGTGCAAAATATGACAATAGTCGGAATTTTCATATAGAAAAATTCAGACAGCAACATGCTTCAAAATTATGACAGGGAGACTATTTTACCAAAATTTTCTTATATAGTCAAAATATAACGGTAGTTATAAAAGATCTATTCGACATAATTTCAAGTTAAAAATTAATGTTGGATATTTGATTATCAAAAACGTGTTTTTGGTATATTTTCAAAAACAAGTTTTTGGTATATTTTTCTTTTCAAAGAGGGTAGGATCATGGTTCCTTGTAATGCTCTTGGAGTCATATCTCGTTTTGCCTTTTAATTTGTGGAAATTGACATATTTTAATTCTTACAAATTATACTTTATAATTCTATTTTACATACTTATTATTTATGATGACGATTCTTTGTATATTATGAGCAATTGTCCATAAAAAGTGAGGCTAATAACGTAGAAAATAAGATAGATTACTTCTTATAAAAAGGTTAAATTTTTTTTACATGATCAATATATATATAGGTTAAAATCTAAATAATATCATGACAGTTTGCGAACGTACAAAAGTTCAGTGATAAATATTCCTCCAGATCATAATAAAATCATATGACAAAGAATTCATATGTTGGCCTTCTTTTCAATAACTTTTACTACTTGATATTAGCAAAGATGTCTGATAGTACATAAAAATACATTCTATCTCCATTTCTGCCTCAACAAGCTAAGTTCCCGAACAAAGGTATCCTATTAAAAGTTTCCCCATTCCTATTATGAAAAAGCTTTACCCTTGGCCATATATGGCTATTCATGGGTGCTTTTAAAAATTGAACAAAATCCTTCACCTCACATGCAAATAATTTTTTGAAGATTTGTGAAGATCACGGGGTTCAAATTCTTGGATGGTGTTTGCACTAAAATGCACAATAAGGTGATAAAGGTATCTTTTTTTATTTTTCTTATAATGCTAGTATCTAAATTAATTTTTTCTGTCCACCAAGATCTAGAGATTGAAAGAAAATAAAAGTAGAGAAAAAAGAGAGGGAAGTGCATTAAGTTCTTTTCTTTCTTATTTTCCTCCTTTGTATTTGTGGGTGTCCCCTAGATTCCATGTATTAAATCAATCACTTAAGGCTATGATTTGATATCGTATTCTTCAAATCTAGTTATTTGAACAAGTGAAAATCGCAGAGACACAAAGATGCGTGCTAATCTTTACTTTGTTGTTATGTGTTTTGAGATCAGATTTTAAAGACTACTTTTGAAAGTTGTTGCATGACAAGGATTTCTTGATCATGCTCTGCACTACTAGTTGTTTCTTATCTCGAGGTATATCATGGACAAGTCAGGAGTCGACCTATCTTACAAATACTGACTCCTCGTATGTCTCAAAACTGGTTTTAATAAGGTATCAAACATGATGTTGCAAACCAGACCTGAAGATCAAGTCACTAAAGTGTACATCTTAGTTAGCTGTTAAAGAAAGCATGTTTAAGCTCAATTCATGAAATAATATAATCGAGCAAGCATTTCAGTGTTGAGTATTGACTTCTATTTTTAGATTTGTATCCAACAAGTAAACTATTGTCAAGAATTTCTTTCTTTGATCCCTTATTCACGGCCCTACCGCTCCTTCAAATTAAATACTAAAAAGAAAATTGCCAAATAGCAATTTTCAGTTTTTGCTTCTCTAGGAGGGAGATCTGTCATCAAATAACTTGCTTTTCTTCTACCTACTTCTAATCAACTATTTATTTTATAGTCTTTATTCACACTTTGCTAGGGGTTTGCTGAGCTAAATATTCTAGTTCAACAATAAAAACTGGTAACTTCAGTTTCAAAAGGGCCCTCTACAATAATTTAATTATATTACTACCATCTCAGCTTAACTCATACGTTCTTTTAGTACGCGGGATAAGGTGGGATAAGGTAAGGGATTAAATTTATATCATATTTGGTTGATGGGAATAAATTTATACCGTCAATCAAACATGATATAAGTGTAATCCCAGACTTAAACTAGATATACCATCTTATCTGACCTTATTCTATCAAACTTGGGATTATTTTATCCCACCTCTCAGGTGGGATAAACTAGTCCAAAAATTATAATCATAGAATTATTATTCCGGAATAACTTAATCCGCTTACTGTAGTATTACAAAATTGTGCCAAATGGCAACATTTACAAGCTTTTCAATTCGCAGATAGTAGTGAAGTACATTATACTATCCCTAATAGCTTAAATGTTTAAATACTGATACACAAAAAGAAAACTCGCGCTGTCTCAATTTATGTCTTACTTGTTTGAATTTTGAGAGTCAAATTTTTTAATATTGATCTTAAATTCAGTTTATATAATATTTTAAGAAATTTTAAAATAAAATTTATATATTTAAAAACTACGTAAAAAGTATATCATAAGTTACAATAATTGACAATTCAAACAATTAAAAGGCATGTGAAAAAATCGTGATCATTAAAAAAATTCGTTTGACTCTCGAAATCCAAACATTACCATGTAAATGAGACAGAGAGATTGATTAAAAATTTGCCATCGATGGAAGTTTTTTGTTACTAGATGATTCTAGTTAAATGATTTATTATGAGATGCTCTTGCTTAAGAAGAATGCAAAAAACACTACAAATTAAATAAAATAATAAAGTCAAAAATTGCTAGAAAATTAACAAGGTGGAACAGGATAAGGGAAAGGATCCAAACAAAACCATTTGATCACCTAAAAACAAGCATAGACTTTAAGAAAATGATTTATTATATTTTGACCTTGAGAAGAAGTTGGAATTTGTCTGGCCCAAACCAAAAACAATCTTAAAAATAAACTTTGGAAATTTTTTAAATTTTGCTATTACGAGCAGGTCAATGAAGAGGATATGAATTTTAATTAGTTTTTCTAATATATGAGTATACAAAAGGGATTTTTTTTCCTTCCTATATAATATTTGAAACTTATTTACTAAATTTGTCCTAATTTTATATATTACTCGCCCTAAACAAGGATTACTTACAAATTATAAACATTCTATTATTAGTGCCTTAAATTAGGGGATTTAGTTACATATTTTTTTTTCCTCTCCTCTCCTCTTTCCCTATTCTCTCTCTATATACACAATCCATTACTAGTACCTTAAATTAGGGGATTTATACATTCCATCAATATCAGGATCGTAATCATGATTCTTTTTAGCTGATTCAACTCTTCATAATATATACAACTAATTATTATATTATACAATATATTTACAATTTATCTACAATTTTTATATTTTATTTTTATCCAGTTAAATACATCTACAACATCATACAACTTTAATACAATTTTCATACAAAATTTTATACAATATGTATTTTGTATTTGATTTGTATATATTTTGTATGTGGTGTGTTCTTCTTCCTTTCTAAAATTCCAATCAAAACTTTCTCTCTTTATATAATTTTGATACATATCAACAACTTTATGTAAAAAGATATTTATAACTTAAATACAAATTTCTTACAACGATTCTTCTTCTTCACCAAACATCCTCAAAATTGAGATATAAACTCCAAAAAATATTCTTAATTGTTTGCAACAACACCCAGTCCAAACAAATAATAGTTTTTGAAAATCCAAATTAGAATTTAAAGCTTCGAAACTTTTTAATGGCTGTCAATATGGTGGAGAATCAAACATCTTTAAAATTTATTGATTGACAATTTTAATTCGAACATCAATTGTGTAACATAAAAGTGAATTGCTAAGTTAAAACTATTGAAATCCATTGATGAATTCCATTAAAACTCTATACAGCAAGAAAGCATAAAAAAAATCAGAGAACATCAAAGGAAGAAAAATTGGGGAAAAAAATAGAGAAAAAGAGTAGAGAGACGGAGAGAGAGGGAGAGAAAGGAAGAGAGAGAGAGAGAGAGAGAGAGACGGAGAAAGAGAGGGGACAAGTATAAAGGGATAAGAAAATAACTGATATTCCTTATTCAATTTATAATATAAAGGGATACTCATTTAAAACTTATTTGTATATAATTGATAAATTGTATATGATCATATAATTAAGTATAAACTTAATTAGAGAGGATAATAAAATTTCATATATAATATAGAAAGGTAAAAATCCCTCTAAAAAACTAAGATGAGTTCCAAAATACATAGTATGTCGAAGAGTTAGGATAATAGAAGAGGAAAAAGAATAGTATTGCATCATCGAAGATGCGAGTTAGGAACTCTACTATTATGCTCTAGTTAATCTATTTCCTGTCCCTATTAGTTAACTCAAAAATAAGGCAAAAAACATATTACAACAATATAAAATAAACCGCTAGTAAGTTAAATCTTTATGTTATCTAATTGACATACTTTTTTCGCCAACTGCAGCTCATTTACACTTACCTAACTAGCTAGGTGAGCTGCTCATATAGTTTGTTTTGCACAAAGCTTAAATTACTCATAGCATAAGCGAGCATAGATGAACGAGCGAAGCATTTCTCTCGTAGCACCATATCTTAAGAGCTTTAAATTTGTAAATTAGAGCATGTTTGATCAAGGGGAGGCTAAAAGTACTTTTTTTCTCTAAAAAAGTACTCTTTTTTAAATTTAAGCTGTTTGGTTAAGACGGAGAAGTACTTTTAATCAGTAGCAGAAGCAGTTTTTTTGCTTTTGGGAAGAAGCAAAAAATTCTAGCTTTTTCCAAGAAGCAGAAGCAAAAAATTAATTTATTCAAGATAAAACTATCCTCACTATAAATTTATATTTTTTAAATTATCCCTTACTGATTTAAGTTTTTTATTTTTTATTTTTGTTTAAAGTTTTTACCATTCTTTTAAATTTAAAGACATCATATACTTGAATCATATTGTAACTTTCCATATTCTTTATTGACTTTCTTGTTTTTGATTTTTTCTTTGTATAATGTCTTGTAACTTTTCAAATCATCTTCTTCTTTTTCCACACTAAAGTAAATTATCTCTATCATTCTTTGGATTATCAACTCTCTTCTTACAAGTAATCATTTGAAAATTCTTCTTTTATAGGCTATTAATTCCCGAATCTTTAAAATAGTTAACAAATCTATTTGTGAAAATTACCTACAAATAAGTAATAAATTTATAATTGCATCGCATAATCTATACATTATTAAAAGAAGAAGAAAATGCCTCCACATTAAGCCAAGTAGCAGCCTCACAATTGTAACGACCTGACCGGTCCTTTTGAACATTTCTTCGCTCGGTGGTTGGAGGGCATGAGTAGCTCTGTATGATGTATTACGACTTGTGTGTATCGTGAGTTCCAGTTTTTGAGTGATTCAGAATTAGTTTGGAAGAATAAATTTTATTGTTGAAGCTTTAGTTAGAAGAGTTGACCAAGTTTGACTTTTGTGTGTTTGACCCCGGATCAGAGTTTTGATGGTTCCGTTAGGTTCGGATGATGATTTTGGACTTGGGCATATACCCATATTTGCATTTGGATATTTCTAAAAGGTTTTGACACTATTTGGCGAATGTTAAAAATTTAAAGGTTTGAAATGTTCATAGGATTGACCGAGAGTTGACCTTGTTGATATCAGGTTCGGATTTTGATTACAGGAGTTAATACAGCTCCATTGTACCATTTGGAACTTGCATGCAAAATTTGACGTTATTCCGGGTTGATTTGATATGATTCGGTGCGAGTTGTAGAAGTTGAAAGTTTATAAGTTCATTTGGTTCGATTTGAGGTGCGATTCATAGTTTTGACGTTGTTTGACGTGATTTGAGGTCTCGACCAGGTCTCCGTTATGTTATGGAACGTGTTGGTATGTTTCGACGGGGTCCCGGAGCCTCGGGTGTATTCCCGATGGGCTACAGGCCATTTTCTTCTACTCTAGACTACTGATTTCTGTTACCCTGTGTTCTTCATCGCGTTCACGCCTTTACTTCCTCATTCGCTTAGTGTTATGGCGGTCTCAAGTATGTTGTTCTTCGTGGGCGCTAGGAGGCGACCGCATTCGCGAAGGTTGGGGGATTTATGCTATCGCGTTCGCGTTCTTAGTTACGCGATCGCATATAAGGAAGGGCCTTAGGCCTTTGTTGTCCGCGATCGCGTGGGTACAACCGCATTAGCGTAGTGAGCTGGAAGCTATGTGTCGCGTTCGCGACTTCTTTTACGCGTTCGGGAAGAAGGTTTGATCAGCTGTCCTCATTTTGTCTCTGTGATCGCGAGTGATGTTCCACGATTGCGATGAGTAAATCACTAGGTAGAATATAAGTACTGTATTTCGAGGGCTTTTGATATTTTATCACTTTTTGAGTTAGAGAGCTCGGATTTGGACGATTTTGGAGGGGTATTCACGTATTGGTTTGGGGTAAGTGTTCTTTATCCGAATTTGATTATATTTCGTGATTCCATCTTTATTTTTAACATTAAAATAGTTATTTGAATGGGAGAAAATGAAATTTTTTGTTAAATCTTTCAAAAATATAAAATGAGGATTTGAAGGCCGATTTGATGTCAGAATTTGATAATTTTGGTATGGTTGGACTCGTATCAGAATGGGTGTTCGGATTTTATGGGTTTCGAGGTGCGAGCCCAGGGTTTACTTTTTAGTTTTTTTTTAAAGATCGAAGCTCAGAATTGTTTCCTATTGCTTTTATTTATATTATGAAGTTATTTTGGCTAGATTTGAGCCGTCCGGAGGTTGTTTCACACGAGAGATTCATTTTAGAGTATCGGTTTAGCTTCTTCGAGGTAAGTGTCTTGCCTAACTTTGTGTGGGGGAAACTACTCCTTAGGATTCGAGTTGATTGTCCTATTTGTGTTACGTGAAAGCCGTGTACGCACGGTGACGAGTGGGTACACAAGCTATATGTGGTATTTGACTGGTTTAGGTATCTAGACTCTTTCCATGCCTTTAATTGAATTATCCTTACGTGTTATGTCTCTAATTATTACTCTACTCTTACATGTGTTATTTGACGTTGTTGGCACTTATGGTACCCCTTACTTGTCATTTTGCCCTTACATGCTTTAGTTGAAGCTATTGTCTTGTTATCTTTCAATTGTTGAGTCCCGTCCATGACTCTGTGCCTATTTGCTACTTGTCTTAACTGCTTTACTTTCACACCTTAGTTGTCACGTGCTTTACTTGTCCTGTCATTTTTGTAATATTTGTTTCATTCCTTTGATTATTACGTGTTTCCTTATTGCTGTGTACTCACACCCTTTGATTGTAGAAATTCTTGTAAATTGAGTTATTGGATTGTTGTTGTTAATTTAAATTACTTGTGGATCGAATTGAACGCCGCAACAGGTGAAATAAGGGAGGATTGTAATATGATGACCACGATGGGATTGGGTTGCACGCTGCAACAGGTGAAATAAGGGAGATTGTGATATGATGATACGGTGAAATAAAGGAGGATTTGATATTGATACGGTGGGATTGAGTTGTGCGCCGCAATGAATTTTACAAGTTATTCTTCATATTGATATGGTGAAATAAGGGAGGATTGTATTTGTACGATGGGATCGGGTTGCGCAGCGCAACGGATTGTGTATGTTGTATTCATTGTTGTACTGTGTTAGCTTCGGTATTAATCATATGAGATTCTGAGGACTCATATTTTTGGATTTATTGATTTCGAGGATTGAGTTGTTTTCATTAGTTTACTGCTTTGCTGTCATGAACCTAATTTCCATCTGTAGGATATCGTGACATCACCTACTCTGTAAGACTAGGTAAGCCTAACACTTACTAAATAAATAGAAGAATTCAACCATCGAATGATAAATATGAGATAAAAATTGTACAATTACGATTCCCAAAGCTGGTAGTACAAGTCATAAGCTCTACTTAGTTTGCTAGAAAAATCCCTAAATGCAACTGTTCGGGATAGAATTAAACAGTACAAATCAGAAAATGACTCCGAGGCTTGCGAACGCGACGACAGGTTTACCTTGAGTCTCCATAGCTCGACCAGCCAGCTAATATCAACAACAACCATGGCACCTGGATCTGCACAAAAATGTGCAGAAGCGTAGTATGAGTACACCACAGCGGTATCCAGTAAGTATCAAGACTAACCTCGATGGAGTAGTGACGAGGGACGGTTAAGATACCTACCGGACTAAACAACCTGAACAAGTATGAAGGTGAACTAACAGAGAAAAAACATTATTAATATACAACTAAGCATGATAAGGAATACTAAACAATACTTGCAACTAGACACCAATAACGATAATATTTAACAGGAAGCAGTCAGATAATAATGCCGTAGAGTAAGCTAGACATAGTCTAAGTCCGGTGAAATCAAAGTAAAGAAAAAACCAGCAACAACTCAATAAGAACAACTGATATCACACCAGATTTGTTTAAGCATTTCCACGAGGTACCGAACCTCATAATCACAGCTCATAGGTTCCAATTCTTGAACCCTAATCACTTGGCATCTTGTCCCACATTACAACTCATATTCGCACGGATGACTCACATTCCAATAGAACATTCCTCACACAGAAGGCAAGTAGACAAGAGTACCTATAATGGTTAATGATGTCAGGATTCACCTTTTGAAACCGATATGGGTGATTTAACTATGTGTATACTTGTGCAAGTGTTCTACCACAATTCCAGTCAACAAATAGGAATAGAGATAATGAATAACACCTAAGAAACGATCACCACGAAATGTACAGTGTAATAAAAGCAGCAATGAAGTTTGAAGCAGCGACCAGCACAGCAAGATTAGCTACATAGAACTGAGTAAAAATTGCATCACACAGGAAAACAATTAGTAGTATGTTAAGGAAAACAATAATCAAAGACAAGTGCACAGAAAAGGGGAAATGACAACAAGAGCCCTCCCGAGGTACCGCCTTGTAGTCTCAAATCGGAATATGAATCACAACTTTTCTTATATCACCGCGGGAGCCTTTATATTTAGTTTTGAAAATCATTTCCCGAAATAGCATCCCGCGTTTTAGCCCATCTTATTACTCCGCATGGCTTCTAGTAGTTCTTCTACTGGTCACGTGTTTCAAGCCTACCTTATCTCACCGCATGTATTTCAACACCCAGACCTTATACCACCACATGTGTATTAATAATAACAACAGCATGGAAGAAATCTCGCGCAACACAATAACAAACGCATGGCAGAAACCTCGTGCAAATACAATAGCAACTGTACGACAGAAACCTCTTGCAAATACAATAACAACCGCACGGCAGAAACCTCGTTCAAACACAATAACAACCACATGGTAGAAACCTCATGCAAACAGAATAACAACCGCACGGCAAATACCTCGTGCAAACACAATAATGATCCTTTCAACAATAACATGTGTGCCAAAACATAACAACTCAACAAAATAACTTTCACAATATGTACCCATATGCCACAATATTTTCTCAAAACAGTTTCAATATCACAACCACGCATAGCCCTCGGCTCAACAACACTGAATACAATAGAAACAACAACAATAACACGAGAATACGTCAAGTAAATCAATACAAGAACTTCAGAACACAAAGAAATGGAAGAACGAACTTATAAAGAGAGACACAACATGGAAATAATAGTCTCAACAAAAATAATTCAACAAGGGAGAGGTTATGTGTGACAATAATTCTGCGAGAGTGCAATTCGACAACTAGAGAGATAACATGAATCAATGACCCCAGATAAGCATAGGTCAACAATGAAAGGGATAACGAACTTCCATTAAGGCTGAGCAATTACGGAAGAGATAATAATAATTTCAATTAAGGTTAAGCAATTACGGAAAGATAATAATGATTTCAATTAATGTTGAGCAATTACAGAAAGCATAACATCACGATAAAAGAGGCAACAACTTCAGTTAAGGCACATAATAGTTTAATCGGCAATAAGGGTAGAACATGAAGCAAATTCCAATAAAGACACGTAAGGGTGAATTTAGTAAATGGGGGGAATTAACATGACAAACAAATTCATATCTAATGAACATAAGAACCTAAGAGCCCTAAACGGTCAAATTTCTAAAAATTGCCATAGCACATATTCGTCACCTCACGTACACGGCCTTCACATGGCACACTTAGCACAATTGACTCAAATTCTAAGGGGTAGTTCCCCTACACAAAGTTAGGCAAGATACTTACCTTAAAGAAGCTAGACCGATCCTCTAAAAAATGACCTTCTCGAGAGAAACAACGTCCGGACGGCTCAAATATAGCCACAATAACTTCAAATCATAAATAAAACTCATAGAAAATAATTCCGGATAATAAAGCTTCAATTTTTAACAAGAACTTAAAGTCAAACCAAAAGTCAACCCTCAAGCCCCTGTCTCGGAACCTGACCAAAATTATAAAATTCGAACACCTATTAGATAAGGAGTCCAACCATACAAGAATTATCAAATTGCGATATCAATTCGTCTTTCAAATCATCATTTTACATTTTGAAAATTTTCTTCAAAAATTCTCATTTTTCCTCAACTCAAAATACTAATTATAAGATAAAAATAAATATAGAATCATGGAATATAATAAATTCAGGGTGAAAAACACATACCCCAATGATGTGATAGAAAAACCCACGAAAAATCGCTCAAATCCGAGGTCTACAACTCAAGATATTATAAAAATGGCCAAACCCTCGATATGGAAAATATATTCTGCTGCCTAGGCATTTTCACATTGTGATAGTGGAAGAAATAATGCGATTGCGAAGAAGAAAATAACTACTGCCCCAAAAATATACTACGCGATCGCGGATAAACTCATGTGATTGCAAATAAGGAACAACTGATTGATAAGTAGGGATTTTGACTACTTATTAGCGCCCTTTAGCTTTTGTTTCATTCCAAAAGCGTTTAATTGTGTTCCCGAAAATTGATGAAATGTGCTTTATTGTAGGAATATTGAAAGATGGGCGTCCGAGATGAACTCCAACTCAAGAAGGAGTAATCTGAACTCAAGGACAAAAAAAAAGGCACAAAAGCTCAGAAGTGCAGACCGCAGAATATCATCTGCAGCCGTAGGTTGTGAAGAAAATTCTATCAGAGATTGATGCAAAGTGCGGTCCGCACATGAATTTTGCGGCCGCAGAAGCTGGGTCAGAGCAAAGTTCAGAGAACCTACATTTCAAGTCTACTAAAGTTATGGACCGCACAATTATTGTGTGGCCGCAGAAGAAGATCTGTTCGGCTGTAGTTACAATTGTTGGGACCGCAGAAGAGCAAGATGTGGCAGCAGTTACAATTCTGCGGACCGCAAAAGGAATGTATTACGGCCGTGGTTAAGAATTATGCGGCCATAGTTTTCCAATTCTGTCGAGCTGAAGATAAGTGCGGACCACACATGGAATTGTGCAGCCGCATAACCTCTGGAAGGGCATTTTTGTTCGAAATTTCTAGCCCTGTAAATATACAAGTTTTAAATTTTTAGGGCAATCTTTTTGACATTAGCTGCTACAATAGATGGTTCCTTTTATATGTTTTAGTAGTTTTTGCTATTTTGAGCTTTATTGAACATAGAGTTTATTAATTTAATTAGCAATATGTGTTTAATTATCATTTATTCTCCTATTTCTTCCATTTTAAGTAGGAGTAGCTAGACTTTTACTAGGGTTGTGACCCAACCTTAGTGTAACTTAATGGGTGTTTGATTTATTGCTTAATTATGGTCGAGTGTTTATTATTTAGCCTTGTTCTTACTTTTATTTGAAGAATAAATGGTTGCAAACGTTAGTTCATGCCTATTTGACTAGGTCTCTTCTTGAGAAAGAGAGACTTAATCTGGAAAAATTGGCTAGCAAGAAATTAGGTCAATTGAGAGATTGATAAACCCAATTAAAGGGTTGAACCTAGAGATAGTAAAACCCCACTTGAGCTTTTTAACAATTGTTTTGTTCAATGCTCATTTGGACTTGACAAAGGCAAATTGGGCAAAATCACTCTCTGACCGAGAGGTATTGAGTGGGTAACCAAGTGTTGTTAGCTATAATACACCCCGACCAATAAAACTCGTTAGACAAACACCTAGGCGGAGGTCATACCCTAGGCCTTTTATAACATTCGAACAACAACAAAAACAATCTTTTGGTTTTATTTCTTAAATTGCAATTGTAGTTTAGATTAAACTTTAAATCAATCAATTTTTGCGAAAGTGAAAATTTAGATGTTACAACCCATATCCACACGTGTTAGTTCATGCCATATGTTATATAACATAAATCCAAGAAGTAATTATCTTTGAGATGATAAGAAGTTAATCCTATTGGTCTTAAGTGATATAAGGGTGTACAAGGGTGATTAACAAGTATTAGGAGTTAAACGAATCAAGGATGTTGTAACTCATATTTTCGGGTAAACCTAGAGGTGCTTAATACACTCAAGAGGTCTTTTTTAAGGTATTTTAATCATATAATATCCGTATCATAAGTCTTGAAGTCAAACGAGTTATAAAACAAAAGTCGACAAAAGTTGTCGCAACTTAGGTTCATAATTTTACTTAAACATTAGGTCAAATGTTTCTAAGCTTTTCTCCCAATTTACAAGGAATTACGGGGTGATCTACCTACCAAATTAAATATCTATGAGTTTAGTTTCCAACGCATTAAACCGTTTGTCAATACGATCTCGGAGTATAGAGATAATTGTATTTCCGCAGACCTGCGCAGATTGGTAGGTGACAAGTAGGTGCATCACCTACTTGCCAAAATTAGAGGACAAAATTAAAAGTCCCAAAGTCGGCCAAGAGAGGACTTTTAAGGGATTATAAACT
>MCJB01049474.1:0-15905 GCA_002018475.1 Nicotiana obtusifolia | reverse complement strand
TGTCCAGTTCAGCAGTGATTGGCGAGATCCCTTCTCCGGACTTGTCGTGGTCTGGGTATGCATTTTTTTATAGACATTATGGGTATGTCGGGACCCTGTTCCGGCTATGTTGCAGTACTTATGTTCCTTTAGAGGCTCATAGACAGGTGTCGACTCATGTATAGTTTGGTATGCCTTGTTGGCTAGTTTTTGTTATATAGTCTTTCATGGTAGCGTGGTAGCTCGTACCTTATATATAGTTTCTTGATTGTCTGATCATCCCATGTTATGTATGTTCATGCCATCATATTTTATTGTTGGTTGTCCATGATCCATGTCTACCATTTATATTGATCTCGTCAGTCCTAAAAGATAATAAAGAAGGTTAGATAAAATGTACGTTGGTGCTCGGCAAGTATGGTCGGGTGCTAGTCATGGCCCTCCAGTTTGGGTCGTGACATTAGATATATAAACTCACAAGCTAAGATATATACTACTGACTTCCATACATATAGCTCCCTGCGGAATTCGACCCCGACTCTTGCTGGGTATTACTATTGCATCGACCGTTTTCATAATTTCGAATAGAGGAGTGAAATTGGACGAGATCAATTTTTGGCGCTGTTCTCGAAGAGCTAAAAACGGTATTAGCTATATATTTAGGTGTGTTTTTGGGATATCTTCTTTTCCGTCCTTGTTACTAACATGTGAGTATTATAGGTGCAATCATGGCAAACAACAAGTTCAGAAATGTAGCTTTGGGGGATGTTGATTTGGAGGATGATCAAATGGATGAGGTCCCTCTTGAACCTCAAGCCAACAGACGAGGTCGAGCGCCTCAATACAATGTTCCCATTCCACCCCACCTCTACCACGAGCGGCTCCACACCAGGTGTTGCCGAATGAAGGGTATGCAAGTGCTATAGTCCCTCCCCTTATTAGGGCGGGCAACTTCCTAATAACCAACGTGATGCTCACTTTGCTCGAGCAACGAGGGTTCTTCACTGGTCACCGGGTCAAAATGCATATAAACACTTGAAGGGGTTCGTTGATACGTGTTGGGGGAGCAAACAAACAAATGTCTATGAGGATGCTTTGAGGCTAAAGCTTTTTCCCTTCTCTCTACGGGGGAAAGTTTTAGATTGGTTGGAATGCTTGCCAAATCGTTCTATTCAACTTGGGATGAACTAGCGGAGAAAATTATCTCTAAGTACTTCTCTCCTGGGCACTTTGCTATTTTTCATGATGAAATTCTAGCATTCAAGCAAGATCCCAATGAACCACTACATGAGATATGGGAAAGATATAGAACAATGGTGAAAGAGTGCCCCAACAATGATATGACGGAGAACATGATTCAACAAACTTTCTATAGGGGGATCAATACAACCAGCCAATGTGTAGTGAATCAACTTGCTGGTGGGAACTTCATGACTACGCCTTATGCGGAGGCATGTGATATTTTGGATGAGATGGCGGATACTTCATCGGCGTGGCAATCTAGAGCCAATGTTCCACAAGGTGACCCCAATGTGATTATTTTTCATAAAGAGTTGCATGACCATGGACAAGCCATAGCTGAGTTGACGACCACCATGAACCAATTGGCAAAGGTTCAACTTCAACAAGTGCAAAACCCGAGGCAATTCAATGCTATTGAGAGAGAGTCAATATGATGGTGAACAAGCGAAGAACAAGAAGTCCACAAGTGCAACAAAGAGTGGACAATTTTGTGCAAGATGATAGTGGATTTGATCAAGGTGATTCTTACAATGACCAAGAAGAATAGGTCCAATATGTGAACAATTTTCAAGGGCAAAGAAACAACTTCCAAGGCCCTAGTCAACAACAATGGAGACCTTCAAACAATCAAGACAATTGGAATTCTCAAAATTAAGGTAATTGGAGTGGTGGAAACAATCAAGGCAATTGGAATAACAACAATCATGGAAATTGGAGTGGAAGCAACAACCAAGGGAATTGTAATAACATTAATAACCAAGGCAATTGGGGAGGCAACAAGTAAGGCGGGTGGAACAACAATCAAGGAAATTAGGGGTCGGGTTTTCAAAGGCCCCCGATGTTTCAACAACCAAGCAACACACCTCCTTATCCTTCCCATGCTCCTAGTTCGTCCAACAATGAAATGGGCCATATCGAGAACATGTTCAAACAAATAATGGACAAAAATCCCGATTCTGATGCCCAACTTGCTTCACACAACACATCGATCTGCAATCTAGAAGTGCAAATGGGTCAAATCTCTCAAGCGTTACATTCTCATCCTAAGGGGGCACTACCAAGTGACACGGTGGTGAACTCAAAAGGTGGGAACAATACGGGGCATGCCATGGCCGTTACTATAAGAAGTGGAAGAGGTAGGAATGCACCCACCTCAAATCAAAGGCAACTTGTGAATGATGAGCAAGTGGTAGAAGAAGAGGAGATCCCAACCAATGTAGTGCAAGCTAATGATAAAGTGCGGATTGATATTGATGACACTGTGGACGAGATTCAAGAGGAAGTTAACCCGTCTAGGGAGCATGTGATTGACATATCGAAACTGGTAGTGCAAAAGGCTAAAGCATCATTGCTTAAGCCGCCGCCTCCATATCCTCAAAGGCTTGCCATGAAAAATGGAGAGAATCAATTCAAAAAGTTTATTGATATGATGAAGAGTCTATCGATAAATGTGCCATTAGTTGAAGCCTTGGAGCAAGTTCCCGGATACGCAAAGCTTATGAAGGACTTAGTGACAAAGAAGCGGTCGATGAATTTTGAAACTATCAAAGTTAATCACCAAGTGAGTGCAATTGTGCATTCGATGTCTCCTAAGTTGGAAGTTCCTGGTGCTTTCACAATCCCTTGCACCATTGGAAGTGCCGAGTTTGCCAAAGCTCTTTGTGATCTTGGGGCGAGTATCAATTGGATGCCCTATTCGGTTTTCAAGACTTTGGGAATTGGGCAACCAAGACCCACATCTATGGGATTACAAATGGCCGATCGTACAATGAAGAGACCGTTGGGAGTGATTGAAGATGGATTGGTTCGTGTCGATAGGTTCATTCTCCTGGCGGACTTTGTTATTCTTGATTGTGAAGTGGACTATGAGGTACCGATTATTCTTGGAAGACCTTTCCCTTGCTACGGGGAAGGCTCTTGTTGATGTGGAAGCCGGAGAACTCACTTTCCGGGTGGGTGATGAAAAGGAAGTGTTCCACGTGTGCAAATCTATGAGGCAATCGAATAGTAATGAAGTGTGTTCATTCGTAGACTTGGTGACCGATGTGATTATTGATGATACAAGTGCCAAGATTAATATGGGTCTTGCTCAATTTTGATGATGACGAGATGGATGGCTTCATGGAATGTGTTAATTCTTTGCAAGGAATGAGGTCGTACAACTATGCACCCCAGAAACTTTCCTTAGATCTTGAGAATAGGAAAACTCCTCCTACAAAGCCTATTATTGAAGAGCCTCCTATCTTGGAGTTGAAGCCATTGCCTCCACATCTCAGGTATGAATTCCTTAGCCTTGTTCTTCTTTACCGGTTATTCTTTCCTTTTGTTTGACTAACGTGCAGATTGACTCTATATTGGCCGTGCTCCGCAAGAGGAAGAAAGCTATTGGCTGGACTTTGGCGGATATTCTGAGAATAAGCCCCACATTTTGCATACACAAGATTAACTTGGATGAAGATGTCAAACCCTCCATTGAACATCAAAGGAGACTCAATGAAGCCATGCAAGACGTGATCAAGAAGGAGATTATCAAATAGTTGGATGCCGGGGTGGTCTATCCTATTTCCAACAGTTCGTGAACTTCTCCGGTGCAATGTGTCCCTAAAAACGGGGGCATAACTGTGGTCACCAATGATAAGAACGAGTTGATTCCCACAAGAACGGTGACCAGGTGGAGAGTGTGTGTGGACTATCAGAAGCTAAACAAAGTCACAAGGAAAGATCATTTTTCACTCCCCCTTCCTTGACCAAATGCTTGATAGGTTGGCCGGCCGTGCTTTCTACTGATTTCTAGATGGATATTGGGGCTAGTACCTAATCCTTATTGTCTCGGAAGATCAAGAGAAAACAACTTTCGCTTGTCCCTATGGAACTTTCTCTTTCAAGCGGATGTCATTTGGCTTATGCAATGCACCGACAACTTTTCAATGATGTATGATGGCGATCTTTACGGATATGGTAGAGGACTACCTTGAAATCTTCATGGATGACTTTTCGGTAGTCGGGGATTTCTTTGATGATTGCTTGGCGAATTTGGATAAAGTATTGGCAAGGTGTGAAGAAACGAACTTGGTGCTAAATTGGGAGAAATGCCATTTTATGGTCGAGGAAGGCATTGTCCTTTGCCACAAAATTTTAAAGAATGGCATAGAGGTCTACAAGGCGAAGATAGAGGTGATTTCTAAACTTTCACCCTACTTTCAGTGAAAGGCGTGAGAAATTTCTTGGGTCACATGGGGTTCTACCGGCGCTTCAGAAAGGAGTTTTCTAAAGTGGTGAACCCATTGTGCAAGCTCTTAGAGAAAGATGTTAAGTTTCACTTTAGTGATGATTGCATGAGAGACTTTGAATCGCTAAAGTTCAAGTTGACTACTACTCCCATTATCACTGCTCCTAATTGGAGTATTTCTTTTGAGCTCCTGTGCGATGCTAGTGATGTAGCGGTTGGAGTCGTTTTGGGGCAACGTATCAACAAGATTTTTCATCCGGACTACTATGCTAGTAAGACCATGAATGATTCCCAAGTTAATTACACCGTTGTAGAGAAAGAGCTCCTTGTCATTGTGTTTGCTATTGAGAAATTCCGCCCGTACTTGATGGGTTCAAAGGTTATTGTTCATAGATCATGCAGCACTTCGTTATCTTATGAGCAAGAAAGATTAAAAATCTAGGTTGATGAGATGGGTGCTATTGTTGCAAGAGTTTGATATTGACATTCAAGATCGGATAGGGAGTTAAAATCAAGTGGCGGACCACTTGTCTCGTTTGGAGGAGGAGGGGAGGCCGCATGATGGCCTTGACATCAATGAATCCTTCCTCGATGAGCAACTCTTGGCCATTTCAATGAAGGATGTGTCATGGTTTGCCGATCTAGCAAACTTCCTTGTGTGGAATCATCCCAGATGAGTTCTCTTCAAATCAAAGGAAGTAGCTCAAACGGGATTGTCAATATTATTATTGGGACCAGCCTTACCTCTTCCGGATTTGCACGGATGGGGTAATTAGAAGATGTGTACCGGATGAAGAGCAAAATGTTACTTGAGGCTTGACATTCTTCGCCTTATGGTGGTCACCATAGCGGAGCAAGAATCACAACTAAAGTGCTAAATTGTGGTTACTATTAGCCCATTCTCTACAAAGATGCAAGTGATATGCTAAAAAGATGTGATGAATGGCAACGGGCTGGTGGAATCTCGAAGAAGAATGAAATGCCTCACTACTATTTTGGAGATCGATCTTTTTAATGTGTGGAGTATTGACTTCATGGGTCCTTTTGTGAGTTCTTATGGAAACACCTACATCTTGGTCGTAGTTGATTATGTGTCTAAATGGGCTGAGGCCGTTGCTCTACCCAACAATGAAGCGAGAAGTGTTGTGGCGTTCTTGTATTTTCATAAGATTTGGTACCCCGCGGGCTATCATAAGCAATGGGAGGTCGCATTTTTGCAACTAGGCTTTTGACACTTTGCTTAGCAAGTATGGTGTCACTCATAAAGTTACGAATCCCTATCATCCTCAAGCTAGCGCTCAAGTGGAAGTTTCCAACCGGGAGATAAAGAGTATCTAGTCCAAAATAGTGAAGCACCGGACGGATTGGTCAAAGAAGCTTGATGATGCACTATGGGTTATCAGACTACTTTTAAAACTCCTATCGGGATGTCTCCATGTCGGTTGGTGTTTGGCAAAGTTTGTCATCTTTCGGTGGAACTTGAGCACAAAGCCATGTGGGCTTTAAAGAAGGTGAATCTTGATTGGGATGTAGCCGCTAACTTGCGAGTTGCACATTTGAATGAATTGGATGAGTTCCGGTACCATGCATACGCAAGTTCGTCCTTGTACAAAAAAAGAATGAAGTACCATCATAACAAATACATCCAAAACAAGGAGTTCAAGGTGGGCAATCTTGTTTTATTGTTCAACTCATGATTGAAGATGTTTCTCGGAAAGCTGAAATCCAAATGGGGTGGTCCCTTTGAAATTGTGCATGTGACACCTTTTGGTGCATTGGACTTGAAGAACAAAAATGATGAGGTATTCCGAGTCAATGGTCACCAGGTGAAGAATTATTTGGGACAAGCTGATGATGACCACGTGATGGCAGTTATTCATTTGATGTGATGGTAATCTGCATCGTGCCGCGACATTAAATTAGGCGCTTCTTGGGAGGCAACCCATATTTCTTTTTCTTTTTTCTTTTTTTTCTTCTTTTGTAGATATGTGTTATTTTGTGCTAACTGAATTTGAAGTGCGCTGCAGGAATGAGTGTGCTTTACAGGAACTGTGCTAAGAAAATTGGCTAAGTGTGAAAAAAGTGCGAACTGCACATGTATTGTGTGGACCAGATAATTAGGAGTGCTACAGCAGAAGGCAACTGCAGCGACACAATTCTTGTGTGGACCGCACAACTTGGAAAGGAAAAATGCAAACTCTCTAAAGTTTGGTCTATCAGAGAAATGGCCAATACGCGGCCGCACATCAAATTCTGAGGTCCGCAGCCAAAATCTGCGGTGGCACCACAAATTATGCGGACCGTAGATCAACAAAGGTTATTGAGCCTTCAGGTAACAGAGTGCGGACCGCAGAAGGAATTCTGCGGCCGCACTCCTTATTTGTTATTCAAGTTTGCCTGCAAATATTAATAGTAGCCTAAGGCTAGTATACTAGTTTTTCCCTCTCCGAGCACTCTAATTTCTAAAACTTGAAAATCATCTGTTCAATCATTTGCCACACTCCATCCACATCTGTGATCATTTTGCACTCCTTCATATCTGGTATGCTTCAATTACACATAGAATTCTTCAATTTTTTTTTAGTTTAATTTGCAATATTTTTTAGGTAGTTTAGGCCATTTGTCAATAGATTTTAATTTTACTGCCATGTGGGGTTTAATGTGTAATGGGTCAATTGCTAATTTCTTTATGGGACTAGTTAAATTGATTGGCATGCTTAGTTGTTAATACCATGTTGAATCTGTGGAAAACTTGAAAACCCTAGAAGTCTGATCGATTTTGTTTTGAAATCTGCGGCCGCACAAGAAATTGTGTGGTCTGTAGAAGTAGAGAATAGGGTTCTTTGTTCAAGCATAATTATGGGCCGCACTTAAAATTATGCGGACAGTAAAAATTGCACCGCGGCCGCAGAAAAGTGTGTGCGACCGCAAAACAGACAAATCTCTGTCATAAGAGAGTTGGCACTTTTGGGATGTCCAATGTGCAACCGTAAACATAATTGTGCAGACCGTACTTCAAATCTGCGGTCGCACTCAAAATTGTATGGACCGCAGTTCCATTTCCGTGACCGCAAGTTCAAATTGTGCGGTCCGCACAACCTTGTCTGCGGCCGCACTTGTAATTGTGCGGACTGCACTTCCCCACCCTACACTCATGTTCTACAGTGTGTTATACTGTCTGTTTGAAATTGAACCACAAATAACTGCTGCTATTGCTTGTTATGGAAAATGGTTATATCTCGTGGCCACGGTGACACTTCAAAGGGGAAGGGTGAACCTTCCAGAGGTCGAGGCAAAAGCACTTTACCCCTCGCCCTCCAGAAGATAATCACCAAGAAAGCTACAGTAGGCCGAGGAAGACAGCCCGAGCCCTCCGAATCTAGTTCATATGCCCCATCTGGGGAAGCATCAGAAGGCGACCCAGTGCAAGAGCAGCCTGCTGTCCTATCACAGCCACATCAACCACATAGAAGGTATCAACTCCGAGACGATCCTTCCTCCTCACATAGCACCTCCATTGGTTCGGAGAGTGCCAGTCAGGCTTCAGAGCCCTGTTCAACACCTGTCCCTGAGGCACCAGCAGCTACTGTTGATGATATTTCGGATGATGGCCGAGGGGGTGATATGCCGGCCTTGAGAGGTCGAAGAAGAAAGAGGTCTGGGAGGACTATTTTGTGAGTCTAGCTGCCTTCACCAGTTTCCATGGGTGGTGGCCGGTGAGATCGCTCGCTCTTGAGTGACAATTCCAGCTTAAAGATCTTGACAAGTATAATCCAGTCGTGTTGAGACAGTTTCGAGAGAGGAAGGGTTAGATGTGGTTCACCTAGTCAGTTGTGGACGCCAAGGAGTATTTGATCTCGGAGTTCTATGCCAATGTGCCACACATAAAGAAAGGGACTAAAGTTACAAAAGTGAGAAATCTAAAGGTGCGGTTCGACCAACACACACTGAACTCCTACTTGGGGTCTGAGGACGTTAAGCTAGCAATATATTTGGAGAAGCTGGCGATGGGTGATGCAGCTCGCCTATGGTTAGTTGAGCTTCTTGCAGCCCCGGGGCCACCACCACCATGGATCACTGCATGGGTTCTTATTCAGCGGAACACCCTATTTTTTGAGGCGAAGGAATGGCAGACCTTTGTATGCAGCAGACTAGACCCATTCCAGAATGAAACCAACCTACCTATTCCACGGGCAGTTGTAGTCGCCTCTATTACGGCCAGGTACCCGATCAATGTGCGTGTCGTGATGTCGGCCAACATGTCAGTGGTCGCCAGGTAAGATGATACCTCCTACCTGTATCCTAACACCATCACTGAGTACCTTACGGATGCACGAGCCTAGAGATTATGAATCAAAGGTTCGGGCGAAGAAGCCCTTCTCTTGGTATTCTCTGATGGATGCACACAACCTAAAGAGAAAGGGTTAGCCAACTACCACCTTAGACTAGTCTGACGAGTCATCGGTAATGGGTACAGAGACAGCTGATATGCCATCCACTTCAGCAGAGCCTTCTACCAGTGCAGCTGCCATGCCTCCACCTTCAGCCTCAGTGCCTCTCACCTCGGCTTTGAAGCCGGTACCTATGCCATCTACTCCATTCTCTATGTTGGGAGTCTCCCAGACAATGGCGAGCCTTAACAACTGGATGCATATAGCTACTGCAAATCTAACTGACATATCCAGTCATGTTGCTGCACAATCATCCTCTCCGGCACCCCAGATTCCCTCCACAGTTGATGAAACCTTGAAGAAGCTCCTGCAAAATCAAAACACAATCATGGCCACTTTAGTGCTGCATGGGGCAGTGATCGAAGAGTTTGGCAAAGAGGTAAAGAAAATGAGAAAGCGATAGGCATCTAAGAAGTTACTGGACGAGCTTCGGAGCCAGGTTACAAAGCTTGCAGCAGCCGGAGACATTCCATTTGATATGTTGATAGACCCGCACCACCCAGGCCCAGCTCCTACAACACCTACAACACCAGTTGGCCAGTCTGAGGAGCCAGATACTGCTGCTGACACTGCTGAGGCAGTCTGTTAGATGTTCACCAACCAGCCACTCCCGGACTTGAGGATGATGAGATCTAATTGGATGAGGCTGAGGTCGGTACCACTGCTTGGGACACAGAGATGGCCACAGAGCCATAGGGAATTTTCTTCATTTTAACTCTTCTCTTACTCTTATGTTGTTAAGAATTGGGGACAATGCTTATTTTTATTCGGGAGGGGGGGGAGGGTGGAGTTCCTTGACACATTCGGATGATTCTGTATTTTGATAACTATGAGACATTTGGCCTATAATTAACTTATTACTATATTCTTCCTCTTTCTCATTATGTATATATTCCCTCTTATCTCTCATTGTGTATATTCGTTTAGCTTTCGATAGTTCTTTGTTTTATAGCTTCTTTATCTTTATGTTTATCTTCTTTTTGAATTAGTAGCTTCTTTTGATTTCATAGCTTCTTTTTATGTCCTAGTGGATAATAAGCCTTTAGTTTTCTTAATGCCATGGTTGTTTCCAAAAGTGGTTCTGTGTGAACCGGGTGGCTCTTCCCAACGATGGATGTTGTGACAACCTTCTTAAGGAATTGAGTCTGTTTTTGGTGTTTAGGTGATAATAGTAGTAGTAATGAATAAAAAGACCTAATTGAGTCATACTCGAAGAGTCAAACATGCTTCACTTGGCACCAACACACTTAACTACATGCCTATGGTTAAAAACATGGTTTTTGGAAATAAATAGCTCTAGTTAGTGACCTTGTGACTCTTGTGTTGACTTAGGCTATCATCGAATGGTTTAATCGAACCATAGTGATTTTCAATCTTGAATATGGTCATTGTGGGCCCTTGACTCTATCCTTTTTAACAATCCAGCTGTATGAGAGGTGAGATGTCGTTGTTGCAAGTCCAAGTTTCCATGCTAATGGTCTAGAACTTGCCCCGAATGTGTTTCTAGGGGAAATTTTAAGTTTTGCTTGGCTTGAGAAGTGATTGTAGGCTCTCTTTGACCCGCTTGAAATTTTTCATTGCCCACCAATGTTGTTATACCTAGTCAATCCATTCGAGCCTAAAACCTTTCTCATTTGATAACCATGTTACACGCCTTTGCCCGTTATGTCGTGATCCTCTCTTGGCACCCGAGCTTTTCTTAACACTCTTGTGAAACAATTGGCTAAAAAAAGTTTGGGGGAGAGACGAGGAGTTTGAAAAAGGTATCAAGGCACAAAAGAGAAAATAAATGAAGAGAAGGAACAACAAGAAAATAAAGAACAAAAAGAAAAATGCAAAAGGAAAGTGAATAAGTTGAAGAGTTGAAAGGGATTCAAAGAAAAGGACTGATGCAAAGCATGAACAAATCAAAGAAGGAAAATATGAATATCATGACCAAGAAAGAGTGATGTTAAGTCTCTCTAGTTCACCTAAGGAAAAGACAATGCCTCAAAGAATTGGCAAAGCACGAGCCGAGAAAAGAAAATGTAGTGCTTAAGGAAAAATGAACTCGTTCTATCATAGAATATCCAACCTTAGTCCAAAAGCCTTCATCACATTCCGAAAAAGCGCTACGTGATTTCAAGCCGAGTGAGCTTACATTAGTGGTGATTTACATGAGGGGCAACCCTATGGTACTTAAAGCCATACTTGCGATATTCTTTTGATAGAGATGAGCGAACTTTCACAAATCTTTTGATTGAGTGCTAAAATTCTTAAGTGAGATAGGCAAACGGAGAGTAGAGGAGGAGGAGTTTGGGATCCACAATGATCTAGATGAAAGAGCGAGCTTTCTTGATAAATAAAGTCAACTGATCAAGTGTCACATTAGAACTATTTGTGCTTAGAAGTTTAATTTGTTGCCTTGTTGATAATTCATAAGTGGCGTGGGTAATTGTTGGTACCAATTGATATGTGAGTGACTCACTTTGAATTGCTGGAGTGACTCACAATGACCTCAAAAGCTTTTAATTGTGTTCCCAAAAACTGATGAAATGTGCTTCATTGCAGGAATATTGAAAGATGAGCCCCTGAGATGAAATCCAACTCAAGAAGGAGTAATCCAAACTCAAGGACAAAAAAAAGGCACAAAAGCTCAGAAGTGCGGACAGTAGAATATTATCTGCAGCCGCAGGTTGTAAAGAAAAATCCATTAGAGGTTGGTGCAAAGTGCGGTCTACACATGAATTGTGCTGCCGCAGAAGCTGGGTCAGAGCAAAGTTCATAGAACCTGCATTTCAAGTCTATCAAAAGTGTGGACCGCACAATTATTGTGCGGCTGTAGAAGAAGAGCTGTGCGGCTGCAGTTACAATTGTGCGGATGGCAGAAGAGCAAGGAGCGGCCGCAGTTACAATTCTGCGGACCGCAGAAGGAAAGCATTGCGGCCGCGGTTCAGAATTATGCGGCCGCAGTTTTCCAATCCTGTCAAGCTGAAGATAAGTGCAGATCGCACATGGAATTGTACGGCCGCAGAACCTCCGAAAGGGTATTTTTGTCCAAAATTTTCAGCCCTGTATAAATAGACAAGTTTCACATTTTTAGGGCAATCTTTTTGACATTAGTTGCTACAGTAGACAGTTCCTTTTACCCTTTTTAGTAGTTTTTGCTATTTTGTGCTTTTTTAAACATAGAGTTTATCAATTTAATTAGCAATATGATTTTAATTATTATTTTTTTCTCCTATTTCTTCCATTTTAAGTATGAGTAGCTAGATTTTCACTAAGGTTGTGAGCCAACCTTAGTGTGTAAACTTAATGGGTTTTTGATTTATTGCTTGTTTATGATTGGGTATTTATTATTTTAGCATTCTTCTTGCTTTTATTTGAAGAATTAATGGTTGCAAACATTAGTTCATACCTATTTGACTTAGTCTATACTTGAGAAAGATAGACTTAGTCTAGGAAAAATTGGCTAGCAAGAAATTGGGTCAATTGAGAGACTGATAAACCCAATTAAAGGGTTGAACCTAGAGATAGTAAAACCCGACTTGAGCTTTTTATCAACTGTTTTGTTCAATATCCATTTGGACTTGAGAAAGGCAAATTGGGCAAAATCACTCTCTGACCGAGAGGTATTAAGTGGGTCACTGAATGTTGATAGCTATAATACACCCGACCAATAAAACAAGCTTTAAAGTTTACAATCCGTTAGGCAAACACCTCGACGAAGGTTATACCCCTAGGCCATTTACAACATTTGAAAAACAACAAAAACAATCTTCTAGTTTTATTTCTTAAATTGCAATTATAGTTTAGATTAAACTTTAAAACAACCAATTTTTGCTGAAGTGCAAATTTAGATATACAAACTCACACGCTAAGATATATACTACTAACTCCCATACATATAGCTCCTTGCGGAATTCGACCCCGACTCTTGTTGGGTATTACTATTGCATCGAACGTCTTCATAACCTCGAATAGAGGAGTGAAATTGGACGAGATCACTGATGCCCCCAAGAAATGTACTATGCAATCGCGAACCAGAACGTGCGATCGCGAAAGAGGAAAAACATACTAGCTGTTGAGCTTTGCTACGCGAACATAGAACTGTGAACGCGAACCCGATGAAGGAGGATACATATGTTCGCGATCACGGGCAGAATTATGCGAACGTGAAGAGGAAAATATGGCAAGTCAACAAATACACTACGCGATCGCGGCTGACACTACGCGATCGCGAAGGAGGTTATCAGACTCCAAAACTTCAGCATTCCAACACATAAGAAAATGGCCTGTAACTCATCTTAAACACACCCGGGGGCCCCGGGACCCCGTCGAGACATACCAACAAGTTCCATAACATAACACGAAGCCCCTCGAGGTCTCAAATCAGATCGAATAACGTTGAAACTATGAATCGCACCACGAATTGAACTGATGAACTTTCAAATCTTCCAACTTCTAAATCTCGCGCCGAAACATATCAAATCAACCTGGAACGATGTCAAATTTTGCATGCAAGTCCCAAATGACATATTGGAGCTAATCCAACTCTCGTAATTGAAATCCAACTCTGACATCACCAAAGTCAACTCTCGATCAAACCTCTCAACCTTCCAAAAACTTCAATTTTTCAATTTTCGCCAAAATGCTTCAAATTATCCTACGGACCTCCAAATCCAAATCCAAATCCGGACGCACGTATAAGTCCAAAATCACCATATGAAGCTGTCAGAATTATCGAAACGTCATTTTGAAGTCGTCTACACAAAAGTCAAAACTCTGGTCAACTCTTACCGCTTAAGCTTCTAAAACAAGAATCCTTATTCCAAATTGACCCCGAATCATCCGAAAATCGAACCCGACCACACACGCAAGTCATAATGCATAATACGAAGATGCTCGAGACCTTAAGTCACCGAAAGGGACGCTAATTCTCAAAACGACCAATCTGGTCATTACATTTGCCGTCATTTCCTATTTTCCTTTATTTTTTTATTATTTTGGTGAATTGATTTTCAAAATGAATTTACTACACTGAGTCTTTCTCTCATACTACTTTTGAGTTATTTGTAACATAATGTTTTTAACTAAACAAAATATTAACATGCTTACCTTATGTGACTCTTAAGTTAAAACTCGTCGTTTCATTCGGTATTTTATTATTCTTAATAGTTATCATATTTCATTTTAATTGATTTTTCAACTTAAACTTTTTACCCTATCTCATGTTTTTACTTTATCTAAAATTTGTTATTATGTTTTAATTTAGCAAATTCTATACTTAATTCAGTAGTTTTTCTGATGCTTTATTTAACTTAAAAAATATTACTTTCCTCACCCAGATGAATTCTAAAATTAACTCGTTTTCTCGTTTGATCCCCTACTTTGTTTAAGGTTATTGATCGTATATAAATAAACCTCTTGAACATTCTATTTAGCAATTTTACACGGATACAATGTACATGATAGCACGTGGACTTCGCCATGCGGAAGTGATTTGAGAAAAATGTAGGCACAAGGTGCCATGCTTGTAACATTTGGAAGTTATGACTTATGATTTGAGATTTACGAGGAGTGGTACCACAGGTAGTTCTTGTTGTGACTTGTGCATTGGGTACGATTGGATGGATTGAGTTGTCATTGGTTCTCCATACTTGAGTTCATTCATATTTCATCTGTATCCTAACTATGTTGTTACTTTATTACCTGGTTATTTCTTGTTGCTATTAGCGCTCCTATTATTTTCATCATTGATTGTAAGTTCCCGATTCTTCTGTTGTTGGTCTTACATTAACTTCCTTCCCTTGTTAGCTCTATGTTATATCCTGCACAGGTTTACATGTCCGGTAGGTGTCTTGACCTGGCCGCGTCACTACTCTACCAAGGTTAGGCTCGATACTTACTGGGTATCGTTGTGGTGTACTCATGCTACGGTTCTACACATTGTTGTGCAAATCCAGGTATTTTTGATAGAGTTGGATTGAGATTCATGCATGTGCGGCTGGAGACTTCAAGGTATACATATTGACGTTCCCAGGCTTTGAAATCACCTTCTATTGTATTTTATTTTCATTGTTTCCCATTACTCCATAACAGTGATGTATTGTTATTACTAGTGACTCTTAGAAAAGCTTATGATTTGTACTACCGGATTTGGGATATTATATTATGTTGATATTGTTGGCGTATTATAGAAACTTCTGTTTCATGCTTATTAGTTTTTTGGTTAGAAATCTATTATTTAATTGGCAAGTGTTAGGCTTAGCTAGCCTTAGAAATTAGGTGTCATTACGACATCCTACGGAGTGAAATTGGGGTTGTGACAACAATAGGCCACTTGGCAACTTAGGAAAAAGTTAGTTAGGTTAGATAATAATTAGTTTCTTTTTGAATTTAAATTTTAAAAAATTAAATTATGCATTATGTATTGTTAATAATTAATTACTCTTTTTTGAATTTGAATGCAAACATACTTTACTTCTTCGTTTTTACGAAAACAATAATTTTTTATGTATTTAAAATATTCTATTTTACGCTCAATGCCATCTTTCAAGTTTTACACTCAGAGTCATCTTGTTACAGCTTCCATAGCTATACAAAATTTCATCCGACGACATTCTTCTACCTATAAGGAATTTAACTATTATGCTAATGAAGACATTACTGCAGAGATTGACGAAGGAGATGGGCCTTGTGCTATTCCTTTAGAAATGCTAGGCAAGTCTTCTACTTATATAGAGGCGTTTGTGTGATAGAATTTGCGATGAAATTATTGAGAAATGTTATCATGTGTGTGTGACTTTGCTTATTATTTCATGTTAGATTATTAATATATAGTAATTTGTGGAATAGACTTCTAATTCATACTGAATAATGTATTTTGATTATTCAAATCATTATATAAACAATAAGTATTATACTAGAAAATATTATATGCTTTGGTATAACTATATATGTTATATTGATTTAAATCTTTAATATGTATGTTTACTTTATGTTTTATATTTTAATTAAAAAAT
>MCJB01049473.1:26708-57411 GCA_002018475.1 Nicotiana obtusifolia | reverse complement strand
GGGGAGGGGAGACGAAGGGGGAAGGGCATCTAGAGAATATAATGCAGATGGCGAGGTTTGGAACTAGGAAGAAGACGTGGGGTGGGGGGTTGGGCGGGGAAGAAGACAAGAGTGAGAGGCGTTATCTTTTTAAATTTTTTTTGTTAATTGGTGTAAAAAGGAAAAAAAATTTAAAAATTAGACACATGGATCCTTTATAAAACTTCTGACATGAAATTTTTAGCATTTACGCGCCTGTTTTATGTGAACAAGATACAGATGCCACGTAGCTAAAATAGTGTGTTGTTATACATTTTTAAAAGATTTGAGTACGTGATATTATTCCCGTGGTGAATAGGTGTGTAAGAGGGATTTGGGTACAAGATCGATGTGTAAACTATGTCAAGTGTGTGGTCTAGTGGTCAACAAAGTGGGTGAGAAGCATGACGTCTCAGGTTCAAATCTCAACGAAAGCAAAAAATACTAGGTAATTTCTTCCTATTTATCTAAGTCGGTCAGACGCCACAATTATCAAATAACCTGTCGTTTTTAGTGATCATCCGAAGGCATAATATTGAAACTTAAGCTAGCTAGAATTTTAATTGAGAAACATATTGAAGACCTGAACTCCCTCCTCTTTAGTGGCTGAAGTAATATAAAGAAAATAGTTGGGGTATCTCAAGACGAAGCAAGTGAATTGTGATGAACTGGGGTGTCATCTTCAGCATTAAGCCTAGTATGGGACTAAAGAGAAAATTTAAAGGAGAATCTCCTTAAACGGAGTCCTTAGGGTGAAAAAGAGCAGAATCTTTAATGCATTAGAAATATTTATTTAATTTGGCATTATGAAAGAAGATAGAAATTCTTGGTTGAAGCCACCAGTGATGGTCAGTAGAAAATGGCTTTTGAGCTCGTTCATGGAGGACAGTTACAACAATATCCTATCAACTACGAAAGAGGTATTTGTTATTAGTTAATAGTGTTCTTCTGTATAGTTTCTGAAACAAGAAAAATAGATGAAGTAGAAGAAAAACCCACAAGTTACTTGTGTTTCCTTAAGGAATTATAACCCTCCCACAGTTGTGAAGGATTATGGGTTACTTCTTCCCAGGATAGAACGGAAATCGTTTATGTGATA
Organism: Nicotiana obtusifolia; assembly: GCA_002018475.1. Lineage (NCBI taxonomy): Eukaryota > Viridiplantae > Streptophyta > Magnoliopsida > Solanales > Solanaceae > Nicotiana > Nicotiana obtusifolia. The sequence goes on along the minus strand of MCJB01049473.1, from coordinate 56,294 downwards.
GCGGCAAAAATAATCACAGAACTCCAACGAACTCAAAGTAACGTTTTCAAATCACAGCAGAAGATACTTACTGTTTGAATGTTGATAAACAGTAGCGAAAAAACTGGAATACAATAGAGAGAGAGGATTTTTTTCTGTCTGATATTGTGAATGAAAGATAATGTGTAACGAAATGAGTCACAGCAAATATTATTTATAGACCACTGTTGGTGTGCCTGAACAGGTGCAAAATCTGTTCAAAAATGGAGTTTGCCAACAGTCACACTGTTTGGGAAAAATGGAAATAATTTTTTTAATTAAATTCGAATTAATTAATTAATTAAAAATTAATTATACTTTGGTCAGAAAATTAATCTTATCGATCATTTGACCGAAGCCGAAGCCGAGCGAGCGACGGCGGCGACGGCGCGAGGGGTCTCCCTTTTTCTCAACCTTTTGAGAATCATATAATGTGTTTCACTATATAAACACACTAAAAGAAGTTTTCCCATCCAATGTGGGACAATGAATTTGAAATTTTCATTTCCCTCCAAAATTATTTCTTCCATTTCCCTTTCGCTCCATTTATATTAAGACCATGCATGACTTTGCATCTCTTAATAAATTCTAACAATCCCCCACATGAATGGGGAATGGTCTAAAGAAGAAGGTACGTATAAATTGTGTGATTTGCAATTAAGGTTTAGCTGCATTTGGATAAGTAGGTTTCCCTTTGAACTTTCCACAATGAACTTATATCGGATATACTCGGTCAATCGGTAGATTTGATATCTTTGAACCGTCGAGCTTTAGTGTATACCTAGACAACATAAGCCACACAACTAACCCTTAAACGTCTTTGGTTCTCAATGTTGTGTTCGTTTCAGCCATGAACACTTTCTGGTTTCATAAGTGTATAGAGAATTTGGCTTTGTTAACTTCTCCTTGAAGCGGCTTACACTTTACACTTACATAGGTGATTTCTAAACATGTAACCCCGTTGATTACATTTTCTGACAGCACACGTATCAGAATTAGATAATCATTAAAAGCTTTAACGCTTTATCCTTGTTTCCTAACATTGTCTTATCATGAGAATGGATCACAAAGTTTTGTTTTGACAATGTTCAACTGTCGTTCATTACTTTGTTTGATCTCCTTGAACCTAGATCTTGGGATCTCAAATCTTCTAGGTAGAGTTACCGTAATGATTGACTTTCCATAGGCCCTAGACCCATTCCCTTTGTTGTAAATTCAACTGCCTCTCTAGGTAGGCCTTTTGTAAGTGGATTCGACATATTTTCCTTTGACTTTATGAAGTCAATTGAAATGATTCCTCTAGAGATCAATTGCCTAAAGGTTTTATGTCTTCGTCTTATATGATGACTCGTACCGTTATACATAACATTCTTCGCCCTTCCTATGGCTGATTGACTATCGCAGTGAATGCAGATAGGTGTCAGTGGTTTGGGCCATAATAGAATATCTTCCAAGAAATTCCGAAGCATTCAGCTTCTTCACCAGCTTTGTCTAAAGCTATGAATTCTGCCTCCATCGTTGAGCGAGCTATACAAGTTTGTTTGGATGATTTTCAAGACACAGCTCCTCCTCCAAGAGTGAATATATATCCACTTGTAGATTTTGAGTCATGTGAACCGGAGATCCAATTTGCATCGCAATATCCTTCAATTACCACTGGGTATTTGCTATATTGCAACGCATAATCTTGAGTATATTCTAAATATCCCAAGACCCGTTTTATTGCCCTCCAATGAGTTTGATCTGGATTATGCGTGTACCGACTCAACTTACTAATAGCACATGCTATATCAGGTCGAGTGCAGTTCATGATGTACATTAAACATCCCAAAACCCGAGCATAATCCTTTGAGATTTGCCCTCTCCTTTGTTCTTCTTTAGCGGAAGATTCATACCAATAGGAGTTTTTGAAACCCTAAAGTTTAAATATTTAAATCTTTCAAGAACTGATTTGATATAATGAGATTGTGATAGTGCAAGACCTTGTGGAGTTCTATGGATCTTAATCCCCAAAATTACATCAGTAACTCCTAAATCTTTCATATCAAACTTCCTGCTTAACATATGCTTTGTGACATTAATGTTAGCAATATCATTACTCAGTATCAACATATCGTCTACATATAGACAAACAATGACTATATGATTTGGAGAGTCTTTAATGTAAACACATTTATCACACTCATTGATCTTAAAGCCATTTGACAACATTGTGTCATCAAACTTTGCATGCCATTGTTTAGGCGCTTGTTTCAGTCCATAAAGAGACTTAACAAGTTTACAAACTTTCTTTTCTTTTCCTGGAACCACAAACCCTTCAGGTTGTTCCATATAGATTTCTTCTTCTAAATCTCCATTTAAGAAAGCTGTTTTCACATCCATTTGATGTATTACAAGGCCATATACCGCGGCTAAAGCAATTAACATACGAATGGATGTAATTCTTGTTACCGGCGAGTATGTATCAAAATAGTCAAGGCCTTCCTTTTGTTTGAAGCCTTTGACTATAAGTCTTGCCTTATACTTGTCAATAGTTCCGTCTGCTTTCATTTTCCTTTTGAAATCCATTTATAACCTAATGGTTTATTTCCGGGAGGTAGATCAACTAACTCCCATGTATGGTTGTCCAAAATGGATTGAACCTCACTATTGACAGCTTCTTTCCAGTATGGTGCTTCAGAAGAAGACATAGCCTTTTTATATGTTTGAGGCTCATTTTCTAGTTAAAAGGTTAAGAAATTTGAGCCAAATGATGTAGATCTCCTTTGACGTTTGCTACGTCTAGGATTCTCCTCATTATGTACCTCATCATTTATTTCTTCACGTGGACGTTTATTCCTTGGCATAGATGTCTCACCTTCATTTTTGTATGGAAATATATGCTCAAAAAACTCAGCATTATTTGATTCCATAATTGTACCTACTTGAATTTCTGGGTTTTCTGACTTGTGAACCAAAAACCGATATGCGTTACTATTTGTTGCATATCCTATAAACAATCAATCCACAGTTTTAGGTCCTATTTTAACTCTTTTGGGTTTAGGTACTTGAACCTTTGTCAAGCACCCCCACACTTTGAAATATTTCAAGTTAGGACTTCTTCCTTTCCATTTTTCATATGGTATGGATTGTGTTTTGCTAAAGGGAATTCGATTAAGAATTCTATTTGCCGTTAGAATAGCTTCCCCCCACAAGTTTTGTGGTAACCCAGACGTTATTAATAAAACGTTCATCATTTCCTTAAGAGTTCTATTTTTCGTTTCAGCAATCTCGTTTGATTGAGGTGAGTAGGGGGCAGTTGTTTGGTGAATGATTCCATACTCCAAACATATTTCTTCAAATGGTGACCCATACTCACCTCCCCTATCACTTCTTATCATTTTTATCTTGCTATTCAATTGTGTTTCAACTTTATTTTTATATTGCTTAAATGCATCTATTGCCTCATCTTTACTATTTAACAAGTATACATAGCAATATCTTGTACTATCGTCAATAAAAGTTATGAAACACTTTTTTCCACCGCGAGATGGTATTGACTTCATGTCACAAATGTCCGTGTGAATTAAGTCTAAAGGTTTTGAATTCCTTTCAACTGACTTAAAAGGATGCTTCGCATATTTAGACTCCACACATATTTGACACTTTGTATTTTCACAATTAAACTTTGGCAATATTTCCAAATTGATCATTTTTCGCAATGTTTTGAAGTTAACATAACCTAAACGGGAATGCCATAAAGAATTAGACTCAAGCAAGTAAGCAGAAGAACCAACTTTATTAATATTAATATCTATTATATTGAGTTTGAAAAGGCCCTCATTTAGGTAGCCCTTTCCTACATACAACTCATTTTTAGTAAGTACAATCTTATCAGATACAAACACGCACTTAAACCCGTTTTTAACGAGAAGTGCAACACTAACTAAATTCTTTCTAATATCCGAAACATGTAATACATCATTCAAAGTTACAACTTTGCCAGACGTCATCTTCAAGCAAACCTTCCCATAGCCTTCAATCCTCACGGTCGCAGAATTGCCCATGAAGATGGTTTCGTCTGGACCTGCCGAATCATACGAAGAGAACAATCCTTTGTCAGCACAAACATGTCATGTTGCTCCTGAATCAATCCACCATTCCTTGGAGTTACCTACCAAGTGACATTCAGAGAGCATAGCACACAGGTTTTCAACATCATTGCTCTTTTCAACAATGTTTTCTTGTTGGGATTTCTTGTCCTTCTTGTCCTTCTTCGAGGCATAACAATCAGCAATTCTATGCCCGTACTTCCCACAGTTGTGGCAGTTGCCTTTGAATTTCTTCTTAGGTGGGTTCTGATTTGGCCCAGACGGTTTCTTCCTCTTCTTGCTATTAGTTGGTGCTTCTTCAACAATGTTGGCTCCAACCATGGAAGAATTTGCACGTGACTTTATTTCTGCTACTTTGTTATCCTCCTCTATCCTTATGCGCATCACGAGATCTTCGAGTTTCATTTCTTTGCGCTTGTGCTTAAGTTGATTTTTGAAGTCTTTCCATAATGGTGGCAATTTCTCAATAAATGCCGCCACTTGGAAAGCTTCATTAATCACCAAGCCCTCTGCAAGCATGTCGTGAATCAACACTTGCAGTTCCTGCACTTGAGAAATTACAGACTTATTGTCCACCGTTTTAAAATCTAGAAACTTGGCAGCAACAAACTTCTTGAACCCAGCATCTTCAGATTTACATTTCTTCTCAAGAGCATACCATAGCTCTTTCGAAGTCTTACAAATACTAAAGACACTATCTTCTAAACCATTTAGAACATAGTTTCTACACAAAAAGTCAGAATGCTTCCAAGCCTCTGTTACCAAAAACTTCTCATTGTCAGGAGTGCCTTCAGCCAGAACTGGTTCGTCTTCATTGATGAACCTTTGGAGACTGAGGGTTGTTATATAGAAGAACATCTTCTGCTGCCAACGCTTGAAGTCCACCCCGGTGAATTTACCGAGTTTTTCAGCCTTTGCAATTGTTGGAGCAAGAGCAACATTTAATCCAGCAGCATGGGCAGACCCAACTTGATCCGTCCCAGCATTAGCAAAAATAACATCACTTGTTTCGTTTGTCATTTCTGGAAAAATAACAGAAACCAATATTAGCAATCTGGTAAAGTTTTTAATCTTTAAACCGACTACTACACACAATTTAAAACAGAAACTAAAATTAGCAATCTGGCGAAGTTTTTAAAACTTCGAACCGATCACTACTATAAGGTTTTATTTGATAAAGTTTTTATATCTTTAAACCAAATAAAACCAGATCACTGTAACACACAGGTTATAATTCCTTTAGCTTGTTATTTGTTAACAGTGTTCTTCTGTATAGTTTCTGAAACAAGAAAAATAGATGAAGTAGAAAAAAAAACTTTCCGAACCCACAAGTTACTTGTGTTTCCTTAAGGAATTATAACCCTCCCACAGTTGCCAAGGATTATGGGTTACTTCCTCCCAGGATAGAACGGAAATCGTTTCTGTGATAGCGGCAAAAATAATCACAGAACTCCAACGAACTCAAAGTAACGTTTTCAAATCACAGCAGAAGATACTTACTGTTTGAATGTTGATAAACAGTAGCGAAAAAACTGGAATACAATAGAGAGAGAGGATTTTTTCTGTCTGATATTGTGAATGAAAGATAATGTGTAACGAAATGAGTCACAGCAAATATTATTTATAGACCACTGTTGGTGTGCCTGAACAGGTGCAAAATCTGTTTAAAAATGGAGTTTGCAACAGTCACACTGTTTGAGAAAAAGAGAAATGTTTTTTTTTTATATTTGGATTAATTAATTAATTAAAAATTAATTAAACTTTGGTCAAAAAATTAATCTTATCGATCGATCATTTGACCGAAGCCGAAGCCGAGCGAGCGAGCGACGACGACGACGGCGCGAGGGGTCTCCCTTTTTCTCAACCTTTTGAGAATCATATAATGTGTTTCACTATATAAACACACTAAAAGAAGTTTCCCCATCCAATGTGGGACAATGAATTTTTCAACCTTAATAAATTTGAAATTTTCATTTCCCTCCAAATATTTCTTCCATTTCCCTTTCACTCCATTTATATTAAGACCATGCATGACTTTGCATCTCTTAATAAATTCCAACAGTATTATGACATAGTACTTTGATATTGTGTTGAAAAATTTTCCTATTTTGAGTTTGTAGATTATGTGAAAGAAAATGGTTATAATTGTGAAACATATTCTATTTATGTGAGACCACCCAATACTAGCACTTAGGTAAAAATTTTAACCGATAGGAATATTATGCGTATTGTGCCTCTGTTACAAAATAGGGATATATTTGAAGTCTATGTATCGTACTCTGTTGATGAAGCGTTAGTGGTCCCTCTAACTATTGAATATGTAAGCCGTGTGTGTGAAAAATCTAGTGTGTCTTTTGATAAATTGATAAATTAAAATGTTGGGAGCAATGAAGGTGTAGGATTTGAAGAACCACAAAATAGTATCCCTGCTGCTGATAATGTGCCTGGTGGGGATGAGGGTGATCCTTTTAATGTTGATGATACTCCATTAGTTGAAACTGATGTAGAAAGCAGTGACCATACTATAGATTCAGAAATTGAAGAGCTGTTTGAAGAAGGGGAAGAAGAATATGGTAGTGATGTTGATGAGGAGTATAGGAGTTTAAGAGAAGAGAAAAGGTGCAGAGAAGGAAGAGAAAAGAGAAAGAGGTTGAACTAGACATGCCAAGTTAGGTAAAAAGGGTCCAGATCTAGGATATGATGAGTATGCAGCTAGGAAGAAGACATTTTGTGAGGGTAAGATTGCTGGAGATGACCATATTATCCCTCAGATGAAGCTGCTAGCTTTGAACAGATCCCGATGAAACTGCTTATGTTGAAGGTGAAGATGAAGTCCAACAGCCAATAAAAGCAAGAAGAAAGCAGCAAAATAGGGTTATCTTTGATCTTAGTTGTAAGTTAATTGTTTGGGAAACTGGCCTTTATTTTGAAAGTGTTAACAATTTAGAGAAGCACTTACTAAGTATGCAGTTGGTGAATGTGTTAAGTTAGATAAGTATGTTAATGAACCAACAACGGTAAGGGTAAAGTGTTGTGCTGTCCATGACTCTTGTTTGCTAGTTATGTTTCTAGAACAAAAGATTTTGTGGTGAAGTATAATCCACTTCACAAGTACAATGGTACTACCAAGAAAAAACTATTCAACTCAAAGTACTTAGCAGAAAGATACAAGGACAAAATAATTTTTGAACCGAATATTAGAATTTTTAAGTTTCAGGAGTTAGTTCAAAAGGAGTTAGAAGTGTATATTGGAAGAATTGTTGCAAGGAAAACCAAAAATATTGTGTTAACACAGATTATGGGAGACCATGTTAAGGAGTTTGGCAGAATTTTGGACTATAGAGATGAGCTGCTAAGGATTAATCCAAGCAGCACATGTATTGTGAGACTTAGAGAAGAAACACATGAAGGTGGTAGAAAAATATTTGTAGCATTTTATAGCTGCTTTGATGCATTGAAGAAGGCCTTCCTTGATGGTTGCAGGAGGTGTATTGGGTTTGATGGTTGTTTTCTGATAAGAGTATGTAAAGGGCAATTACTTATGGCTGTCTGTAAGTATGGGAATAATTAGATGTTGCCACTGGCTTGGGCAGTAGCTGAGGTTGAAAACACATTTAATTGGAGATGGTTTGTGAACCTTTTAAAGAATAATCTTGAGCTTGGAGATGGGACAGAGATGATTGTTATTACAAACATGCAGAAGGTAATCTATATTCTCTTAAATGTGTTGTTCAAATCTATTAAGTTTATTTTTTAAAGTATTTATCTTTTAAATATTGTAGGGACTTGATAAAGCAATCAGTGTGCCAGGTACATCCTAGCAAAATGGTCAAAATAATGGAGAGACATCGAGAGAAGAAACTGTTTTTAGAGATGTGCTAGGTCAACTAATGAGCAAGAGTTAAAGAAAAATCTTGATCACATGAAGAAATTAGGGGATAAAATAGTTGAGGACCTGCTCTACTATAACAAAGAGAGGTGGTGCAAGGTATATTTCAAGTATTCAGGAAATTGTGACAGTTTTGACAACAATATGGTTGAAACTTTCAATTCTTGAATATTTAGGCCAAGGTACAAGACAATCATCACAATGTTTGAAGAGATCAGGGTGAAGATGATGATAAAAATAGCACAAAATGAGGGATTTCTATGAAAGCTGGATCAATGATATTTCTCCAATGGCACTAAAAGGTGTTGCAGAATAACACAGCAAAATCAATGAAATGTGTGGTGCACTGAAATGGTCAATATGGTCATGAAGTAAAGGAAGGACTCACCAGTAAGCATATAGTGAATCTGAACAAGCTAACCTGCACCTGTAGAGCTTGGATGCTGAAGGGTGTACTGTGTGCTCATGCTGTAGCTGCTATCCATTTCAAAAAATTGGAGCCAGTTAACTACATTGCACATTGGTATCATAGGGAAACTTATATGAAAGACCTACAGTCACTTCCTTCAACCGTACAAATTATGGAGATGTGGCCATAATCACAAAACCCTTCAGTTATACCACTTGAAGTAAGAATAATGCTTGGCAGGCCCAAAAAAGTGAGAAGGAAGGAACCAACTGAAAATAAAACCGGAAAACTTTCCAAAAGAGGTACTCAGATGACCTGAAACAAGTGTCATGCTAAAGACCATATAAGAAAGGTTGTCACATGGGTGGACAAGGTACTGCAAGATTAACTGGTAGTTCAAAGTCTTCACGAGTTGGTTCTTCATCAGCACCTTCAGCTCAAAGTGTACCAAAAATAGGAATAGAAAGAGGAAGAGAAAGACCAAGAGGTTCAACAAAATAGGTAATTACTCTGAAGTTACTTCTATAGACGGCACTTTTGTAGGTTTGTTTTATGTTTAACTTCTTAATAATTTGTGCTTGTTCTAGGATATTGCTACTGGTATAGGAAGAGGAACACCTTATAAAAGGCCAAGAATGATTGGTATGGGAATTCTACATATAAAAAGTGGAGCTTCCATCTATTATGTAAGCATAGAATGTCAACTGTGAGTATGAACTCCTTTTGATCAAACTTGGATGTAAACTAACTAAGTTTGTTTTTGTGAATATATCCTGGAATGTCGATTGTGCCTATGAACTCTGCAGTATTGGCTGGAGATATTGGACACAAACCAAGAACAAGGGTGAAATGGAAAGGTAAAGAAGTTATCACCTCAAGGAATCTTCAACACTTTCAAGCTAAGAAAATAATGGAGACAAAGGTCAAAGGCATCTGAAAGTGTTCGTTTGAACCAAACAAGTTCATCAGCACGACAATCAACTGCCTAGTAGACATTAGTACTTCAGTGTTTTTGTTTGCCTTTTGGCAGTTGATATATGTAAAGACAGTATGAATTTTTAGTTTTGGTATGTAACTATATCCAGCAATGATTGAAAGTTCTAAGTCTATTTTGTGGAATGATATGAAGCAATGACTGTAAATTTGTAGGTTTGTTTTCTGGAATTGATATGCAGCAATGACTGCAATTTTGTTAAGTCAGTTTTTCGGTTTTAATGTTTAAGTCTGTTTTTCTGCAATATGCAGCAGTTACTGCAGATTTGTAGGTGTATTCTCTTGAAATGATATGCAACAATGACTGCACTTTTGTTAAGTCAGTTTTTCAGTTTAAGTCTATTTTTCTGTTTTCTGCATAAATATGCAATGACTGCAATCTGGTTTCAGCAATCTTCAATTTATTAAATATGCAATGACTGCAATCTATTTTCTGCATAAATATGCTGCTAATATGCAGCAGTGCCTGCAAATTTCTAAGTCAATATAAAGCTTGCATTTGTAACACAATATACTTAACAACATAAACTATATCAACAAGGTGCATTATACTAAAACAAAAGTTACACCAAATTTTTACAAAATATGCAACACTAAAGAAACTACTGTCACAACAGAGGCTAAGGCAACTTCATTGAATGTTTCTTCACATATACTAGATGAAACCAATAGCTTATAGCTATAACACATCCACACAACACCAAAAATCAAAGTACTTTCTCCCTAATCTTGGACTTAACCAAATTGATCCTCCACTTCTTCTCCCTTTCTTTCATCTTGTCAATTTCTCCCTCCAACTTCTCCAATTGCATCTCTATCTTCCTTTCCACTTGTTTTTTTTTCCCAGGCTTCTCAACACTTTCATACACTTTCAATGCACTTTCAAGCTCACCAGCTTTCTCCACAAGTTTAGGAATAACAAATTTCTATTTTGGATCAATTTTTGCATCTTTCCGACGCCAGAAATTACAAGATCTTGGACCCTACAAAGATGAAACACAAGGATTTAATTAAAGGTCAATCAATGAAAGCTTCAACTAATTTACAAAAATTAAACTTACGCTATAGTATGGACACACCCAATATCTTCTACCAGGGTTCCGAGGGGTCCAAGCAGTCAATATCGGCAGCACATAACCATGGTTGTAGCGCACTTCTTCATTCAACCGAGGATCAACATCTTCCATACAAAGTCTAGCCAAGTTATTTGACCGCATTATCGACTAAGCCCTAAAATTAGATGAACCCTCAAATAATATGAAATTTGAAACACTCTATAAGCCCTAAAATCAGATGAACCAAAAGATTATAGAGAAGAATAAGGCTTTGATTCAAATAAATGGATTTGATTTTGTTCGAAATTTCATAACTTGTACAGAATTCGTGAGTAATTGAAGGAGAGGGAGATATAGGGTTCTTAAAGAAGAGAAGAAGAATTGGATCGGGTAATATAATTTAACCGTTGAGTCTCTTTACAAAGTAAAGGGTCTCTTTACCGTTGGGTATCTTTATTTTATAATAGTTTTTGTAAAGTCATTTTATCCCTTAATTTAAAACGCGCTCATAAATCAAATGTTTTCATGCGTTGGGTCAAGGGTCATAGAGAGTGGAACGAAATTCAAGTTTAGGGGATAAAAGTATACCCATTTAATATAAGTGTTCAAACATATTTTTTGGACAAGTTTAATGGGTTCTTTATGTATTTTGCCTAAAATCAACCTAACTTTTCTCCAATATACTAAGAGATCACATTCAATCAATAGCATCTTCTAAATCACAACGGGCGTAATATACGTTAAATTGCTAATAACATGTTTGATAGACCTCATGATTTAAATTTTTTATATAGACAATATAAAAAAAATTATTCTATGAATACCATTTAATTTATTATAGCTGTATTGACCCGACCAGTCATTTTGAGAATTATCGTTCTGTTTGGTGGCTTAAAGTCTCAAGCAGCTTCGTATTGTGTATCATGACTTGCATGTGTGGCGGGTTCGATTTTTGGATGATTGGGAATTGACTTGGAAGAATGATTCTTGTTTTAGAAGCTTAGGTTCCAAGAGTTGATCAGAATTTGACTTTTGTGTATACAACTCCGGATTGGTATTTTGATGATTCCAATATCTTTGTATGGTTATTTTAGACTTAGGCGTATCTCCGGATTTGGATTTGGAGGTCTGTAGGTTTATTTGATGCATTTTGGCAAAAGTTAATTGAAAAGACGAAGGTTTGGAAGGTTGAGAGGTTTGACCGGGAGTTGACTTTATTGATATTGGGTTCAGATTTTAATTTCGGGAGTTGGTATAGCTCCGTTGTGTCATTTCGGACTTGCATACAAAATTTGACGTCATTTCGAGTTGATTTGATATGATTCTGCGCGAGTTGTAGAAGTTGGAAAGTTCATAAGTTCATTAAGTTTGATTTGAGGTGCGATTCGTATTTTTGATATTGTTTGATATTATTTGACTCCTCGAGTAGGTCCGCGTTATGTTTTGGGACATAATGGTTTGTTCGGACGGGGTCCCGAGGGGCTTAGGTGAGTTTCGGATAGGTTTGGGTTGTGTTGCGCTCGTTTTTTATGTTTTGACTTTGTTTCTTCAAGCATAAATGGTATCATATTAAGAAATGAGCTCCAATTTCTGTTTTGATTGAAGCATTAGATCGTAATTACGTATCCATAGTAAAAAGAATCATCGAATTTTGACATCGAATGAGGACTTTATGCTCATTTTAGTGTCAGAGAAGAGAGCTGGTGCTGATGCTTCGCGGATGCGTAGTTGGGTCCGCATGCAGGTGAAATGGTCCGCAAAAGCGGAAATGACAGCTGAAAATGGGGAGGTGCGGTCTTTTGGGCGCAAAAGCGGAAATGCCTGTGTATAAAATAATCAGAGTGCTTTCTTTTGGTATTTGATCATATCTTGAGTTCTAAAGCTCCGATTGAGGTGATTTTCGCGGAGTGCTTCTCGTATTTTCATGGGGTCAGTATCTAATCATAATTGCTGTTCTTTAACATGATTCCAGTAGTTCATTTGTGAATTAATCCATGTTTTAATGGGAGAATTGGGGGGTTGTTATCAAAAACTTTTCTAAAGAGAATAATTAGATTTTTAACATCTAAGGAGTCAGAATAGGATGAAATTAGTATGGTTAGACTCGTAATTGAATGAGTGTTCGGATTTTGTGAATTTTATTGGGTTCCGAGGTGCGGACGCGGAGTTGACATTTTGGGTTGACGTTTTAGAGTATCGGTTTAGCTTCTTTGAGGTAAGTATCTTGCCTAACTTTGTGTGATGGAAGTACCCCTTAGGATTCGAGTCGTTTGTGCTATTTTTGTCATGTGAAAGCTGTGTACGCGAGATGACGAGTACGTACTCGGGCTTATATGTGAAAATTGACCGGTTTAGACTCTTAGGCTTCTTTCATGTGTTCATTTGCAATTGCTAGCACATGTTGTATCTTTATTCGTCATGTCTATTATCACATGCTTTATTTGAAGTTGTCGTTACATGTCACATTCTTTACTTGTCGAATTTGCTCTTATATGCTTTATATGAAGTTGTTATCACTTTTATCATTATATGATTTCTTTTATTATAGAGTTATTCTTAGTTGAAGTTGTTGTACATGATATCCCTTTTGTTGCCAAGTTATTCTTATGCATTTTGACATAGTACTAGTTCATACACTAGGAGCCGAAGTTTGATTTTGGGAGTTGGTATAGCTCAGTTGTGTCATTTGAGACTTGCATGCAAAATTTGACGTCTTTCCGAGTTAATTTTATATGATTCGGCGCGAGTTGTAAAAGTTTAAACGTTCATTAAGTTTGATTTGAGATGCGATGCATAGTTTTTATGTTTCGACGTCATTTCTTCAAGCATACATGGTATCATATTAAGAAAATGAGCTCCCAATATCTGTTTTGGTTGAAGCATTAGATCCGTAGCGTAATTACGCAGCCATAGCTAAAAGAATCGTTGAATTTTGACGTCGTATGAGGACGTTATGCTCATTTTAGTGTCTGAGAAGAGAGCTGGTGTTGATGCTTCGCAGATGCGTAGTTGGGTCCGCATGCAGGTGCGAAAAATGGTCCGCAAAAGCGAAAATGACAGCTGAAAATGGGGAGGTGTGGTCTTTTGAGCGCAAAAGCGGAAATGCATCTGTATAAAATAATTAGAGTGCGTTCTTTTGGTATTTTGATCATATCTTGAGTTCTAGAGCTCCGATTGAGGTGATCTCGCGGAGTTCTTCTCGTATTTTCATGGGGGGTCAGTATCTAATCTTAATTGTTGTATTTTAACATGATTCCAGTAGTTCATTTGTGAATTAATCCATGTTTTGATTGGAGAATTGAGGATTTTTATCAAAAACTTTTCTAAAGAGAATAATTAGGTTTTGAACATCGATTTAGAGTCGGAATTGGATGAAATTAGTATGGTTGGACTCATAATTGAATGGGTGTTCGGATTTTGTGAATTTTATTTGGTTTCAAGGTGTGGGCCCGGAGTTGACATTTTGGGTTGACTTTTTAGAGTATCGGTTTAGCTTCTTTGAGGTAAGTATCTTGCCTAACTTTGTGTGGGGGAAGTACCCCTTAGGATTCGAGTCGTTTGTGCTATTTTTGTCATGTGAATGCCGTGTACGCGAGATGACGAGTACGTACTCTGGATTATATGTGGAAATTGACCGGTTTAGACTCTTACGCTTCTTTCATGTATTCATTTGCAATTGTTAGAGCATTTTGTATCCTTTATTTGTCATGTCTATTATCGCATGCTTTATTTGAAGTTGTTGTTAGATGTCACATTAGTTACTTGTCGAGTTTGCTCTTATATGTTTTATATGAAGTTGTTATCACTTTTATCATTATGTGATTTATTTTATTGTGGAGTTATTCTTAGTTGAAGTTGTTGTACTTGATATCCCTTTTGTTGCCAGGTTATTCTCATGCATTTAGACATAGTACTAGTCCGTGCCATCTCTTTCCTTGTTAGCCTAATTCGTACACTAGGATTCGAAGTTTGATTCCGGGAGTTGGTATAGCTCCGTTGTGTCATTTGAGACTTGCATGCAAAATTTGACGCCATTCCGAGTTGATTTGATATGATTTGGGGCGAGTTGTAAAAATTGAAAGTTCATAAGTTCATTAAGTTCTATTTGAGATGCGATTCGTAGTTTTGATGTTGTTTGATGTGATTTGAGGCCTAGATCAGATCCGCGTTATGTTTTGGGTTTGTTCGGACGGGGTCCCGAGGGGCTCGGGCGAGTTTCGAAATATTTGGGTTGCGTTGCGCTCGTTTTTTTATGTTTCGATGCCGTTTATTCAAGCATAAATGGTATCAATTAAGCCAATGAGCTCCAATTTCTTTTTGAAGTATTAGATCCGTATAGTAACTATGGATCCATAGCAAAAAGAATCATCGAATTTTGACATCGTATAAGGACGTTATGCTTATTTAATGTCGGAGAAGAGAGCTGGTGTTGATGCTTCGCAGATGCATAGTTGAGTCTGCATGAAGGTGCGAAAAATGGTCCACAAAAGTGGAAATGACAGTTGGAAATGGGGAGGTGTGATCTTTTGAGCGCAAAAGCGGAAATGCCTGTGTATAAAATAATCAGAGTGCATTTTTTTGGTATTTTGATCATATCTTGAGTTCTAGAGCTCCGATTGAGGTGATTTTCACGGAGTTCTTCTCGTATTTTCATGGGGGCCAAATCTTAATTGTTTGTATTTTAACATGATTCCAGTAGTTCATTTGTGAATTAATCCATGTTTTGATTGGAGAATTGGAGGTTTTTATCAAAAACTTTTCTAAAGAGAATAATTGAGTTTTTGAAAACCGATTCGGAGTTGGAATTGGATGAAATTAGTATGATTGGACTCGTAATTGAAAGAGTGTTCGAATTTTGTGAATTTTATCGGGTTCTAGGTGCGGGCACAGAGTTGACTCTTTGGGTTGACTTTTAGTTTTCATTAAAGATTAAAACTTTATTATACGGAATTGTTTCCTACGGTTTGTATTTATGATATTAAGTTATTTTGGCTAGATTTGAGCCCTCCGAAGATTGTTTCACACGAGAAGGTCATTTTGTAGTATCGGTTTATCTTCTTTGAAGTAATTATCTTGGCTAACTTTGTGTGGGGGAACTATCCCTTAGGATTCGAGTCGTTTGTCCTATTTATATCATGTGAAAGCCGTGTACGCAAGGTAACGAGCACGTACTACGGCTTATATGTAAAAATTGACCGGTTTAGACTCTTAGGCTTCTTTCATGTATTCATTTGCAATTTTTAGCACATGTTGTGTCTTTTATTCGCCATGTCTATTATCACATGCTTTATTTGAAGTTGTCGTTACATGTCACACTCTTTACGTGCCAAGTTTGCTCTTATATGCTTTATATGAAGTTGTTATCATTTTATCATTATGTGATTTCTTTTATTGTGGAGTTATTCTTAGTTGAAGTTTTTGTACATGATATCGCTTTGGTTGCCGGGTTATTCTCTTACATTTAGACGTAGTACTAGTTCGTGCTTTCTCTTTCATTATTAGCCTAATTCATACACTAGGAGCCGTAGTTTGCCATTTCATGGAAATACTTTCACTATTGAGTTTATAACAATTAATTGGAATTGAGGTTATTGAAAATCATTAATCGACTTTAATTGAAGTTGTGTAAAAAGGGGTCTCATTCCTTATTGAGTTACTTTCCCATTCTTGTTGTTGTTATTGAGATTTCATATACATTGTACTTGATTCGTGGCTATTTCTTGTGGAAATATTGATATTATTGGATCTTTGAGAAGGTTGTGGCCTATGGGCACTTGTGTTACGAGTTGATACGCCGTGTTGTTGTGATGTTAGTATTTGTGAATTGTTGTGTGGTTTTGGTTGTTGTTATATTGAAGTGTACGGGTAGCAATTCACAGTTGTTGTTATGCGGAGTATAAGGGTGGCATTTCACCATTGTTGTTATGCGGATTACAAGGGTGGCATTTCATCGTTGTTCTTATGGGGAGTATAAGGGTTTCATTTCACCGTTGTTGAATGTACTGAGTGATAAGGGTGGCTATAGTGTTATTGTCTGGGCAGAGTGATAAGGGTGGCTATTATACGGAGTGATACGGGTGGCTATCAGAGAGATAAGGGTGGCAAATGGTATTGTCAGGGCGAACTGATAAGGATGGCTATTACACAGAGTGATAGAGGTGGCTATCAGAGAGATAAGGGTGGCAATGTCAGGGATGATGTGTGATGGTTTGGAAATATTGTGTTGGTGATTTTCATGTGATGGTGTGATTTTTCTTGTGTTTTTCATACACCTTACGTGACTTGCCTTGTTGTTTCGATGAGTTACTCGATGTCTTTGATATTACTTGTTGATTTGGGTTGCAGTAGTATACTCGTACAAGCATACACCGTAGCATGCTACTTATACTAGCTCAGGACTATGAAACTTGACATTTGTTGATCATGCCCATGTGCACTTGTATTATCTGTTTCCATGTTGATATTGAGCATGCGACCATACCGGGTGGATTGTGATTGTGAGCCTGTGATCATGCCGGGCAGGTTGTGAGTATGAGCCTGTGACCACACCGGGCGGATTGTGAATGTGAGCCTATGATCATGCCGGGCAGATTGAGATATTGGCACGTGAATTTTCCGTGTGGTTGTGATTCGAGATGGGCACGAGGTGCCATGAGTACATGATGGTAGGTTAAGACCTGTGACTTGTGATTATGAGATGAGGTATCATTGGGTGATTTCATTGTGAATCTTGTGTTAGCACGGGTTGATTAATTGATTGTCCTCTGTGTTCCTTATTTGGTTTCAACGATACTTCTGCGTGTTCTTGTTGCTTTACTGTTTATATCACATGTTGATTTTGTTGTCATTTACTGATTTCTGCTTCCATTATTAGCTTTATACTTCTATACTGCACAAGTTACTTTGTCTAGTGAGTGTCTTGCCTTGTACCCTGTCACTACTCCACCGATGTTAGTCTTGATACTTAATGGGTACCGACCGTGGTGTACTCGTACTACACTTCTGTATATTTTTGTGCAGATACAGGTATTTCGGAGTCCGTGAATTGTTGGATAGCGGATTAGATATTGCTGTGGAGACTTCAAGGTATACCTGCCATCGTGTTCGCAGGACTTGGAGTTACCTTTGTAAGTTATTTGTGTACAATTTATTTCTATTCCAAAACAATTATACTTAGAGTTTTTCTAGCGAACTCAGTAGAGCTTATGACTTGTACTACCGGTTTTGGGATTGTTGGCTTTGTATAGAAATTTCTGTTTCATATTTACTAGTTGTTGGTTGAATTTTGCCATTTATTCAGTAAATGTTAGGCTTACCTATCTCAAAGATTAGGTGCATCACGACATCCTACGGAGAAAATTGGGATCATGACAATAGCAAATAACTTGCCTTTACAAATTACAATCTCATTTTTTATAACCGCTATATGTGGTTAGTTGATAGTATAAATTCTTTTAAGCTAAGCGTATAGAAATGTTTAAGAAAGAGTTGGGAGACACCAAACAGAAATCTCGCCAAGCTTTCTTACAGAGACAACTAGACAACCTATCGGAATTTAAAAGCAAGTTTGGAGGATGAAATATAACTAAAAATCAGTAGCCTATTTTTGAGGTCTCAATGATTGATTTTAATCACCTATTGCACAATGCATATATATATATATATATATATATATATATATATATATATATATATATATATGTATATATATATATATGTATATCGCATTACAAAACAAAATTCATAATTCTTGTAATGAATTCCAATATAAAATCCCTTCAGAAAAATAGAGAAAAAAGAACTTACGAATTTGCATTGCATGATCAAACACATCATCTCTCATTCCATTAATCCATTGTTACTGATTCATTTAAGGCATAGACTATCCATTTTAATTGTCTTATTAGCGCAGGTGTTCGTCAAAAGTGAAAGCTGCTGAACTTACCAGCTTTCCACGAACCGAGAAGGTTCGTCGCTCCCCATTTTCTCTCTTGAAATCCACTAATCCAGCCACAAGATTTCGTCTTTCTCAGTTAGCATACTTTGTTTTGTCGCATTACAAAACAAAATTCATAATTCTTGTAATGAATTTCAATATAAGATCCCTTCCGGAAAATAGAGAAAAAAAACCCTAGGAATTTGCAGTGCAATGATCAAACACATCATCCCTCATTCCATTAATCTGTTGTTACTGATTCATTCAAGACATAGACTATCCATTTTAATTGTCTTATTAGCATAGGTGTTCGTCAAAAGTGAAAGCTGCTGAACTTACCAGCTTTCCACGAACCGAGAAGGTCCGTCACTCCCCATTTTCTCTCTTGAAATCCACTAATCCAGCTACAAGATCTCGTCTTTCTCAGTTAGCATACTATAAAGAGCATGTTCATTTTCTCCAAACTAATTGAAATTTTATCCTGCATATTCCACAAAAATTTTCACCATATATGCAATAGCAATAAATATATAAAAACTCGAATTGAAGTGTAGATTAAAGAAAAATAATTTAGGATTTCAGAGCTTTTGAGGATATTCAGGAGAAAGACATTCTTCTATTACTCAAATGGCAAAATCTGTAAAATAAGCTTCAAGTCTCTTATTTATACAATAGGTCAAAGTGAAAAATAAAACTAAACTAACAGACCACTTACAAAACTATACAGATAATCAGGCCCAAATACAAAAATACACATAAATAATATGCACAAGCCCAATACTAATTGAGTTCACAATGTAACTCCAACATCCCTCCAACTCAAGTTGGAGGGTGAGCATACGCCCAACTTGCCAGCTAAAGAATGATTAGGAGCACCAGCTAATTGCAAAACAGTAGGAATGTTACTCAAAGAGATTAAACCATCAGCTAGCTTAGTGTGTATAAAATGATAGTCAACCTCTATGTGCTTCGTTCTTTCATGAAAACCTAGATTGCGTGCTAATGAATAACAACTTTATTATCACAAAAAACTGGAATAGGGGCAGAGAATGTCAAACCCATATCTGATAGCAAACGAACCAACCAAGACAATTCAGCAACGACCTTACTCATGGCACGATATGTGCATGATAGGAAGCTACATTATTTTTGGACTTCCAGCTAATGAGACTACCACCCAAAATAACACAAAAACCACTAACTAAACGTCGTGAATCTGTGCAGGCAGCCCAATCAGTGTCACAATACCTAACCAAAGAAAAATCGGTAGAGTTATTCAAGAAAAATTCATCCTTAGAAGTCCCTTTTAGGATTCGCAGAACATGCAGAGCTGTAGTCATGTGGAGGACTTTATGAGATTGAAGGAACATGCTAAGATGTTAAATCAAAGTAAAGGTCTATACGAGTGTGAAAGAAAATTAAGTTTCCCAATAGAACTCATACACGTATCAGGCCTAGGTAAAAGCTCTCAAAAATCGGACTTTAATTTGACAATTAAATCCAAAGAACATATAACAGAAGAAGCTTCAGAACAACTAATTTCAGCCAAAAAGTCAGAAATGAACTTCTTTTGGTGCAACATAACACCAGACTGATGATAATGAAACCTGTATTTCCATGAAATAGTTAATAAGACCTAGATCCTTTATTTGAATTGCTCATCCAGAAAGTCTTTTAATGCAGAAATTCGATCAAATCATTACTAGTTAAGATGATATCTTCTACATACACTGCAAGAAAAATAGTAGAGTTTTTTAATCATCTTACAAACAAATAATAATCATTTAAAGAATGGGTATAACCTCTGGAACAAAGAGCTTGGGACAACTTAGCATACCATTATCTAGAGGGTCGCAAACCATACAATGATTTTTTTTAATTTGCATACTAGATGAGGAATAGAATCAGTAGCTGCAGCAGAGGAAGAGACAACAAACAACCCTTGGGGAAGTTTCACATACACTTCTTCATCCAAATCACCATGCAAAATAGCACTGTTAACATCTAGTTGAGAAAGAGACCATTTTTTTAGATGCATTAGGGATGAGACATCTAGTAGTGCACATTTTTACTATAGGGGATAAGGTCTCATGAAAATCAATGCCTTCTACTTGTGTATCCCCCTTATAGCGAGCCTTGCTTTGTATCTTTTTATGCTCTTATCAGCCTTATATTTGATCTTTTACACCCACTTGCAATCAATTTCCTTCTTCCCCTTGGGTAGCTCAATAATTTTTCAAGTCTTATTTGCTTTCAATGCCTCAAACTCCTTCCTGTCAAGCTGGACTAGCAGCAGCCTAAGTATATGAGTGGGGCTCAACTGTAGCAGTTGATGCATTAGAGGTGGAGGCAGCAGAAGAGCAAGAAATAGAAGGAGGAAGCTGAGCCACATAATCTTGAAGATGGGAAGGAAGCTGATAAGATCTAGTGGATCTCCTTAGTTCTGGGAGAAGAGCAACAAGGGAAGGAAGTGGTTCAGATTGGACGAAATGAGGAAGGATGAAGGATCATATCCATAATGTAACAAGAAAGAATTGAAAGAATTACGGAAAATAGGAGTGGAAGAAGGGAAAGAGTCCATAGGCTCATTGAAAACAGTGGAAGAAATAGGAGATGGAGAGGTAAAAGAGGGAGATGAATGAAGTGAAGAGGGAAAATAGACTCATGAAAAGTAACATCCCTGGAGGCAAGAACAAATTCGGTGTGCAAGTTATAAATCTTATACCCTTTCTTGCCAAAAGGATAACCAATAAAAATAGAAGAAACAACCCCTTGGTTAGAATTTATCTCTATGACATTTAGACACGGTTGCTTAACATAGGCATCCAAAAGGTTTTGAGTGACTATAAGAAGGGACTGTACCATATAACATTTCAGATGGTGTCTTATTGGATATGACAGAGGAGGAAAATTTATTTATAAGATAGGTGGTTGTTAACACACAATTCCCCCAAAACTTTGGTGGAACTTTGGATTGAAATAATAAAGGTCTAGATGTTTTCAGCAAACGTTTGTGTTTTCTTTCAACAACACCATTTTGTTGAGGCGTGTTGTTACAACCCGTAAATTTGTACATTAGAATACACTGTGAAATAGTTTGCATATGAGGACCCAAGAACCCGAAAAATAGTTTAAAGTTAAGAAAAAGAACAAAGGTGTCGCATAGCTAGATATGCGAACCGCAAAGCACAAATGCGGACCGCATATCCAGCGCCAAGATCGCAAAGTGAGACAGATTTCTGGGCTGAGATTGTGTCAAATATGCGTCCAGTATGCGGACAGCATAATGCAAATGCGGACCGCAAATGTGACACCTTCCATCGCAGAATGGAACAGAGTTCTGGGCTGAATCCGTATCTGAAATGCGACCAGAATGCGATCGCATTATTGAAAATGCGAACCGCAAATCTGGCCCTTCTGCGTCGCATAATGCAACAGAATTCTAGGTTGAGATTTGCGACCAGAATGCGAACCGCATACCCTGTTTGCGGTGGGTATGCGATCGCAAACCTGAAATGTGTCAGGTACGTGTGCCACTTATTGCCAGGCCTATAAAAGGGACCCAAACCTGTCCCTCCTTCGTTTTTTTGAGTCCAAGCATAGTAGAAGGCCCCAAACGACCTCCCTCAAAAGCCCCACACCTACACAACCAATTTCTTCTCTTCCAAACCCCAAATTGAAGGAGGAAATCAAGAAATCGAAGAACTAAGAGGGAACCCTAGCTGAGTTTTCCCCTCCTACAAACCCACATTAAAGGCAAGACCTAGAAAAATTGAGGAAATCACAGAGGAGGGTTAAATAATTCACATGCAAGGTAAGTTACTGCTCCCTTTCATGTAATCCTCCCTTAAACATTCATGATAGGTGGTTGCATGCCTGTAAAAACTTATGGGAATATGACTAGAAGCCATGAAATCGAAATAAGTGGGGTAAAACAAAATGGGTCATGATTATTAGGGGTTGAAAATGGGTTACATGTGCTGTAAATACGTTTGATGAGGTTTAAGGGAGGAAGGGGGTAGAGAAGCACCACATGAATTTAAGAGATTGTGGTTAATGATAGCCATCACGCGTAGTGAGTAACGATTGAACTGTCCCTTAAATGTAGACTAAGGAATTGTAGCAAATTGCGTAGCTCAAGAATTGGCGCAGTAAGTACCAGGTATGTAAGACTATACCGTTCTTCTTTTGCACGACCCCTATTGAATACAATGCCATGAACGAGCCCCAAAAGTATACTCTATTCCTAGAAGTTAGGAATTTCTTGTATTGTTTCCCTCTAAGGAAGAATTGCCCTTGTTGTTATGATATTAATGCTGATGGTAATCCTTGAGTCTTATAAGGGTCACGTTAAGGAGGTATTCTTATATATATGTGAAAGAGGGATAATAAATGTATGTCACTAAAAAGGGTCTGGAACGCATGTTTATAAATGAGCTCGCAATGTATTACGTGTATATATGTGTGTGATTGAATTCGTATGACCGCGCCTAATGAAGGCCGAGTATGTTATGACCGCGCCTAGTACGGCCGGGTAAGGCATGCTATGATATGATAATGATGAGCCCACAGAGGCATATGATAACGAGCCCACAGAGGCGTACGATGACGATGAGCCCAGGGAGGCGTATGTGATTGTATGAGGTAACGATTATGTAACGGTTACGGTAACAATAAATGTATATGAAAATGACAAGCGTACAGAGGCAAGAGTATAAGACGATAATGATGGTAATAAACATGTTTATGATAATGTTTTAAAGGTTATATGTTTCTATCCTAATGCTTATATCATTTCTCTTATATTGTGTTTCCTGTCTTACATACTCAGTACATTATCCGTATTGACGTCCTTTATTCGTGGACACTGCATGTCGTGCTGCAGGTCCTATTAGATTGATAGACGGAGCTCCCCCACCGCAGTAGGCTACCAGTTCAGCAGATATCAGCAAGATTCATCCTTCGGACTTGCTACAACCTTGGTATGCATTTTGTATAGGCATTATGGGCATGTCGGGGCCCTGTTCCGACGTAGGTTGTATAGTGTCTGTTCTTGTAGAGGCTTAATAGACAAATGTTGATATATATATGTATAGACCAGTGTTGGGCTGACCCATGTACGGTTGTATTGCCTCGTCGGCGTATGTAATATATTGTATGGTTTTGCATCGTAGCCCATTGGCGCACTATGTATACGAGCATGTTCATGTTATGGTATAACGTTCCCGCCTAATGTGACATTGTTTAAAACTGCATGCGTATGACGGTCTTTGTAG
Source organism: Nicotiana obtusifolia (assembly GCA_002018475.1). Taxonomy (NCBI): domain Eukaryota; kingdom Viridiplantae; phylum Streptophyta; class Magnoliopsida; order Solanales; family Solanaceae; genus Nicotiana; species Nicotiana obtusifolia. The sequence continues at coordinate 32,627 of MCJB01049473.1, read as the reverse complement.
ATAACAAAGAAAGTAAGATAGCAGATATGAGGGGTACGCCGACGCTCTGCAAGCAGGGTCCGGTGCCTTGTCGCGGCCCTCCGGTTGGGTCATGACAGAGATTGGTATCAGAGCCAGGTTGTGTCCTAGGGATTTGTCTATGAGCCGTGTCTAGTAGGGTCTTGATTATGGGTGTGTTGCGCGCCACATTTATAATCAGGAGGCTACCTGACATATAGGAATGTTACCTTCTTTCGGAATCTAGATCGTGCATAGAGCTTGGTCGTAAGTGTTCATCTCTAATACTTGCCTTGTTTTCCTACAGCGATGCCTTCGGCTAGGAAGCAAGCAAATAGTGGACGGCTCGATATAAATGTCGGGGAAGGGACCAGTCAGGTGCCCCACGCGGTGGAGGGCCAAAGTGAGATGCCTTCTCAGACTTCCTCTAATCCTCTTCCCCCAGAGGATATTAGAAGCCGCCCAGCTTCCCCAGTCCCTTCTTCTGATACTACGGACCGGGACCTGAGGACTGCGGTGCAATTGTTGACTAGCCTGGTAGCTTCTCAGGCTCGAAGGCAGAATGCCGGTACTACTGAGAGACCGGTCAGTACGAGGGTCCGCGACTTCATCAATTTGGATCCTCCAGTGTTTACCGGGTCTGATCCTAAGGAAGACCCGCAGGATTTCATTGATTAGATACACCGCACACAGTGGGTTATGCATGCCAGTGACACAGAGGCAGTAGAACTGGATTCTTACCTATTACGGAACTTAGCAGTGTTCTGGTATGACGGTTGGGAGAGATCCAGGGGTCCAAATGCTCCACCACCCGTATGGAATGAATTCTCTAAGGCGTTCCTTCGCCACTACCTGCCAGTTGAGGTACGTCGAGCCAAGGCCGATAAGTTCTTGAACCTTAAGGAGGGAAATATGAATGTACGAGAGTACAGTATGCAGTTTGACTCTCTGGCAAGGTATGCTCCCCACATGGTGGCAGAGATGAGCGACAGGGTTCACTTATTCGTGAACGGATTGGGACTGCATTTAATAAATGAATACACCACGGCCTCCTTGATAGAGGGCATGGATATCTCTCGTATTCAGGCTTATGCCCAGACCATAAAGGACCGTAAGCACCAACAAAGGGCGGACAAGGAACAGGAGAGGACCCAGCATAAGAGAACAAGAGTTGCGGGGTATTCTGGTGATTCCAGAGGTAGTGTGAGGCCCCATTCTTCGAGGAGCTCGGCACTACCGTTGTCTAGTGCCCCTCGACAGTTCCAGAGCTCGCAGGCATCAGGCTCGCCTTATCACAGGGCTACTAGTCAGATGAGATCCCCAATGCCTCGTTGTGAGCAGTGCGGCAGGACTCACTTTGGACCTTGCCGCCGGGGTTCGGATGGATGTTATTATTGCGGACAGCCCGGTCACATGATGCGGGACTGCCCTTACAGAAGGGATGGTGTCATGGCTCACCAAACTGGATCTGCGGCTGGTTCTTCCTTATCTATTCGACCTCCAGTACGAGGTCCTCAGCAGCCAGCAGTTCGTGGTAGAGGCAACAGTGCAATGCCGGGCCCAAGCGGTGTTCAAAACCGAATATATGCTCTAGCGGGCCAACAGGACCTTGATTCATCTCCGGATGTTGTCACAGGTACATTATCAGTGCTTTCTCATGATGTGTATGCATTGATTGATCCCGGGTCCACGTTATCTTATGTTACACCCCTTGTGGGTGATAAATTTGATATTGCACCCGAATTAATAAGCAAGCCCTTTGTGGTATTCACTCCAATAGGAGATTCTGTGATTGCTAGAAGAGTATATAAAGGTTGCACTGTGACGATCTATAATCGTCAAACCTCGGCAGATCTAATTGAGTTAGTGATGATCGACTTTGATGTGATAATGGGAATGGACTGGTTGGCATCGTGCTATGCCAGTGTCGATTGTCATACAAAGGTGGTTAGATTTCAATTTCCTGATGAACCCGTCCTTGAATGGAAAGGGAACATTGCTACGCCGAAAGGTAGGTTTATTTCCTACCTTAAGGCGAGGAAGATGATCTCCAAGGGTTGTATCTACCATATTGTTCGCGTTATGGACGGGGAGGCGAAGTCGCCTACTTTACAATCAATTCCGGTAGTCAGTGAATTTCCGGATGTGTTTCCAGATGAACTCCCAGGTCTTCCTCCTGAAAGGGAGATTGAGTTTGGCATCGATGTGTTTCCCGATACTCACCCAATTTCTATTCCTCCATATAGAATGGCCCCAGCAGAGTTGCGGGAGTTGAAAGTACAGTTGAAGGACTTACTGGATAAAGGCTTCATTAGGCCTAGCACTTCGCTTTGGGGTGCGCCAGTCTTGTTTGTACGAAAGAAAGACGGATCGTTACGGATGTGTATCGATTATCGTCAGTTGAATAAGGTCACCATAAAGAACAAATATCCACTTCCAAGAATTGATGACCTGTTTGACCAGCTCCAGGGAGCCAGATATTTCTCCAAGATCGACTTGCGCTCAGGGTATTTTCAGTTAAGGGTCAGGAAGAAAGACATTCCAAAAACAGCTTTCCGAACTAGATATGGGCATTTTGAGTTTCTAGTAATGTCATTCGTGCTAACAAATGCCCCGACTGCTTTCATGGATCTCATGAACACTGTATTCAGACCTTATCTTGATACGTTCGTGGTGGTATTTATTGACGATATCCTGGTGTATTCCCGTTCAGAGGCAGAATATATGGGTCACTTGCGGATAGTATTGCAGACCCTTCGGGACCACAGGTTATATGCAAAGCTCGCCAAATGTGAGTTTTGGTTGAACTCAGTGGCATTTTTAGGCCACGTGATATCAAATGGGGGTATTAGTGTCGATACTCAAAAGATCGATGCAGTCAAGAATTGGCCAAGGCCTACTACGCCATCGGAAGTCCGTAGCTTCTTGGGGTTAGCAGGGTATTACAGGCGGTTTGTAGAATGATTCTCTTCTATATCGGCACCATTAACTAAGCTGACCCAGAAGGCTGCCAAATTTCAGTGGACAGATGGTTGTGAGCGGAGTTTTCAAGAGCTGAAAGATCGATTAACATCCGCTCCAGTCCTTGCTCTTCCTAACGGGACCGAAGGTTATGTGGCGTATTGTGATGCCTCTGCCATAGGGTTGGGATGTGTCTTGATTCAGCATGGGAGGGTAATTGCTTACGCTTCAAGACAATTGAAGAAGCATGAAAAGAACTACCCAACCCACGATTTGGAATTGGCTGCTGTGGTATATGCCTTAAAGACATGGCGACACTATTTATACGGTGTCCATGTCGACATCTACACAGACCATAAAAGCCTACAATACATCTTCAGTCAAAAAGAGTTGAATTTGAGACAACGACGTTGGCTTGAATTACTGAAAGACTACGACGTTGAAATATTGTATCATCCGGGCAAGGCCAATGTTGTAGCCGACGCCCTCAGTCGTAAGTCAACGGGAAGTTTAGCACATGTTGAAGCAGGTAAACGAAGTTTAACCAAGGAACTTCATCAGCTAGCCAGTATGAGAGTCAAATTGTTAGACTCTGAAGATTGAGGTATTGTTGTACATAACACATCTGAATCATCTCTCGTAGCAGAAGTGAAAGCACGGCAATACGAAGATCCCACTTTGGTGCGATTGAGAGAGGGCATTCAACAGGGAGAAATCTCAGCTTTTGAGATTGCAGGGGATGGAACATTGAGGTGCCAAGGCCGGTTATGTGTGCCTAATGTAGCAGGACTGCGAGAGAAGATCATGAGGGAAATTCACCAATCCCGATACTCCATCCACCCTGGTTCAACTAAAATGTATCATGATGCTAAGGAGCAGTATTGGTGGAATGGCATGAAGAGATCAATCGCAGAATTTGTAGCTCAGTGTCCTAATTGCCAACAGGTAAAGACAGAACATCAGAAACCTGGTGGATTGCTCCAAGATATTGAAATTCCAACTTGGAAATGGGAGGTGATTAACATGGACTTCATTGTTGGATTACCTCGCTCCAGTCGTAAGTTTGACTCCATCTGGGTGATAGTGGATCGACTTACCAAATGTGCTCATTTCCTGCCAGTTAAGACCACCTACACAGCTGAAGATTATGCAAAGCTGTACATCAAGGAAATTGTTAGACTTCATAGGGTGCCAATGTCTATTATATCAGACAGAGGAACCCAATTCACAGCTAACTTCTGGAAGTCCTTTCAGAAAGGTTTGGGTACACAAGTAACTCTCAGCACAGCTTTTCATCCGCAAACTGATGGACAAGCTGAACGAACCATTCAAACACTGGAAGATATGCTAAGAGCATGTGTCTTGGATTTCCAGGGTAGCTGGGATGACCATCTTCCACTTATAGAGTTCGCCTACAATAACAACTACCACTCCAGTATAAAAATGGCCCCATATGAGGCATTGTACGGGAGGAAGTGTAGATCACCAATTGGGTGGTTCGAAGTTGGTGAAACTGAGCTGTATGGGCCGGATTTGATCCACCAAGCCATTGAGAATGTAAGAATGATACAGGGACGATTGAAGACAGCACAAAGTAGGCAAAAGTCCTATTCTGATGTCCGACGTCGTGATTTAGAGTTTCAAGCTGGTGATTGGGTATTCCTGAAAATCTCGCCAATGAAGGGTGTCGTGCGCTTTGGGAAGAAAGGTGAACTGAGCCCAAGATACATCGGTCCGTAAAGAATCCTTCGACTAATCGGACATGTTGCCTATGAATTAGAGCTACCATCCGAAATGGAAATTGTCCATCCGGTATTTCATGTGTCCATGTTGAGGAAATGTATCGAAGACCCTTCTCGGGTCGTCCCCATCCAAGATGTACAAATTGCAGAGGATCTAACATACGAAGAGGTACCAGTGGCCATATTGGACCGACAAATCCGAAAACTAAGGACAAAAGATGTAGCTTCCGTTAAAGTGCTATGGAGGAACAGGAACGTGGAGGAGATGACATGGGAGGCGGAAGAGGAGATGAAAGCTAAATATCCATACCTGTTCCACAATGTATAATGATGGTGCCAAAGAAACACAGAATGCATTAAAAGGAGAAGCGTCCGTGTGAGGTAAATAGAAACTTGAGATACTCTTCATTATTACCTTTCATTTAATGCTGGGATTCAGTGGCGTCCGAACGAAGTAAATGGAACTCGAACCCCTCTACAATATTACCTTTCATTGGATGGCGGCCTATACTGGCCTCCATAGATCCCTACATTCGGGGACGAATTTTCCTAAGGGGGGGGAGAGTGTTACAACCCGTAAATTTGTACATTAGAATACACTGTAAAATAGTTTGCATATGAGGACCCAAGAACCCGGAAAATAGTTTAAAGTTAAGAAAAAGAACAAAGGTGTCGCGTAGCTAGATATGCGAACCGCAAAGCACAAATGCGGACCGCATATCCAGCGCCAAGATCGCAAAGTGAGACAGATTTCTGGGCTGAGATTGTGTCAAATATGCGTCCAGTATGTGGACCGCATAATGCAAATGCGGACCGCAAATGTGACACCTTCCATCGCAGAATGGAACAGAGTTCTGGGCTGAATCCGTGTCTAAAATGCGACCAGAATGCGATCGCATTGTTGAAAATGCGAACCGCAAATCTGGCCCTTCTGCGTCGCATAATGCAACAGAATTCTAGGTTGAGATTTGCGAACAGAATGCGAACCGCATACCCTGTTTGCGGTGGGTATGCGATCGCAAACCTGAAATGTGTCAGGTACGTGTGCCACTTATTGCCAGGCCTATAAAAGGGACCCAAACCCGTCCCTCCTTCGTTTTTTTGAGTCCAAGCATAGTAGAAGGCCCCAAACGACCTCCCTCAAAAGCCCCACACCTACACAACCAATTTCTTCTCTTCCAAACCCCAAATTGAAGGAGGAAATCAAGAAATCGAAGAA
>MCJB01049473.1:0-14781 GCA_002018475.1 Nicotiana obtusifolia | reverse complement strand
AGGCAAACCCCGAAACCGGCTAGTCAGGCTAAGGCCTTGTTAAAGCTAACAAAACGCAAAGGGAATTAAGACCGATCTTGGCAATCCCGATTTATGGCCAAGGCCGAATTAGATTGAATACTCATATCTGATCGAAGTTTGTAAGGACAAGACTTCGAAACAAGGATAAGACCAAATCTGATTGGTAGGGGTCTAATTTTTGCTAAGGCATGGCCCCGATTCGTATAAGCTTAATGGTTGAAAGCAGAGCAAATAAAAGCTCGTTTAAATCGTTCCAAACAGGGCTAAGGCCAAACTAGTTATTAATGCGTTTTGAACTTGCTACAAGGCTAAGGCCGAGCTAGCTATTAATCAGTCGGTCGCAATTTATAATCCCAGCCAAGGCGGGATATAACAATGCATAAAAATCAAGGAACAAATTCAAAATGTGTTAAAAGATGTATCAATTTGGATTCGAACTCGCGCTACATGAGAGGTCAACCTGACTCTTTACCACTGGCACCTTGCGACGACTTTACATGAGATGGGATCTTTACATAACTCAGGCTATAAAGTATTAATACAACATCAGTTCGAGCCGTCTTCATACTCTTCAGGAAAGGTTTTTCTTCTCATTTCATCCTCAACTTTCGATGCCTCAGTGACATCGGAAGACAAATCGAGACCACGGGCCTGGAGCTCCTCGAGAACAGAAAGGTGAGTTTGGCATTGAGTGTACTCGACCAGCGCCTTCGACTGCTCATGAGCGACCTCAGCATCAGCTCTATACTGAGCTATCAAGTCTTTAGCTTTGGCCTTGGTAGTGGCAATCTCCGATTTCGCTTCCTGAAGTTGATTGGTCAGAGCCACCCGGTCTTGGGTAAGCGACTCAACTTGGAGTCGTTGGAACTCATTGTCCTTAAGCAGCGCTCCGATTCTTTCTTGCGCTTCCGAGGCCTGCTCTCTTAATCGAGCTTAGAGAGCCTCTTTCTCTACAGCTAAAGTCTCGACCTTGGCTTTCCAACCACTCATTTCAGCTTTTGCCTCGTTCAGTTCGAACCGGAGTCGGTCCAACCGATTGTCCATTTGCCCCATTTGATCAACGCAAGAGGCATGCTCTTTCCTTACAAAGTTTTGTTCGGCCCGGAGACTTGACATCTGATTTTCGAGCCGCTGACGTCGATCCCATTCTTGTGCCATTCCTTCTTTGATTCGAAGGAACATTCGTGATAAAGCACCGAAGACTGTGGAAAATTCAAATTAAAAATTGTCAGTACAGGTTTGGAATCAGAACATTGAGTATAGTTTAAAGTAAACAAGAAAACGTACCCTGTTCGATGCCTGTTGAGCTTCGTTGAACAAGCAAGCCCAATCCACAGCATTCATTGCAGCCCGGTCTTCTTCAGTCACCAAGCTGTGGAGATAGCTAGCTACGCCTACCGGCGGACCTAATGCTCGGGCGTCCTCGGGGACAGTAAAGGTTATCACCCTCCTCCGTTCAGGGTTCGAGCTCGGTGCGGGAAATTTATCGACTAATTTAATACCAGCCGATACTTCACTTGTCTCGGCTGGGGGACTCCTTCTGGGGACTTCGAGGCCAAAAGTATCAGCCGACGGCACCCCGTCAAAAAATTCTTCGAAGGTCCCTGCTGTGGCCGGCACCTTGCTCGCGCGTGTGTATCCTAGCATCTTGGGTGTCTTTCAGAGTTGCCTCTGAGAAGGAGGGTGAATGTACCATCTCGGGGATGTCCGAGGATCTTTGTGCCGCCGCCTGCACTTTGGCCCGGTCCCCGGTCCTTGCTCCCGTTTCAATATTCTCTCCTTGGGAGGCACCGGTTTCTTCCACGCTCGGCTCGGGGACTTCCTGAGGGGATTTGTCATGTACAATTTCGGGGCTCTTTTCCCCCTCGGAGTCATCACTCAGTTGGAAGGAAGGGTCAGTGGCTGTGACCTTACGAGCTATCATTTTTCTCCTGCCCTTCTTCTTTTCGGGCTCCGCATGGTCGGGAGCCCTTTTTCTCTTTCTTCCTCCTTTCTTCTCCGATGTGGGAAGAGAACGAGGAGATGCTCCACCGGTAACAGCCGACCTCAGCTCGGCATCCTTCGAGAGACCTGCAAAATAAAGTTTCAAAAGATTAAGTGTTGATGTCGATCGTTTTGGAAAATATGAATATCGATGAAGCTCACCATGGTTCTTGGCCTCCCAAAGACCTTTTAATATCTCTCTCCAGGCCCGCTCGGAATAGGACCTCTGGGCCACGACCTTCCTGACCCACTCCTTCAAGTCCTCAATTGCGGCCGGTGCCTGAGAAACGGCTGCACATCATAATACATCGGTTAAACATTGAAGGATAGTAATAAGGGATCTTAAATAGAGAGGCGCTTACGTTTCATATTCCACTTCTCGGGGAACGGCATATTGTCGGTAGGGATCAGGTCGGAGGTTTTAATTCGGACGTATCGGCTCATCCAGTCCCGATCCCTATCTTCGTCAATGCTCGAGAACGGAGCCTTGCTGGCCCGGCGAGCTAGTTTAATCAGCCCCCCTCGGAACATCCGGGGACTGTATAATCAAAGTAAATGGTCGATGGTAAAAAGGTGCCCCCCTTCGACCTTATCCACGAAAAAACAGAAAAGGTAAATTATACGCCACATAGAAGGGTGGACTTGACCTAGAGTGACATTATATCTCCTACAAAACTCGATAATTATAGGGTCTATGGGTCCTAATGTGAACGGATAAGTATATACACTAAGGTATCCCTCCACATGTGTGGTAATGGCTTCGTTCGGAGAAGGGACTATTACGTCCTTATCAGCCCAATGGCACTCGGCCTTCACCCTTTCAAGATGTTTTTGGGTGATCGAGCTGATGTATTCCGAGACCGATTCGCCTCGGCCAGGCACCGGGGAAGGCTTCTCGACTTTGAAGTCGGAGCCTATGAAGCACCTTGCTGGTATGAAGGCCTTTAATGGAGGCTCCATTGAGGGTTCCTCAGTACGGATGGGCTCAGCCTCTTCAACAGACTGGGCAGGGGAAGTTTGTTTCTGAGGAACTGATTTAGAAGTTTTGGCCATTGAAGTAGCAGAAGCGAGAAACAAGCGAGAAACAAAGGAGAATAGAAGTTTTCTGGTGAAGAAGACTAGAAGTTTTTCTGGTAAAGAAGATTAGAAGAAGCAAATTGCTTAGCAGCGTGAAGGTAAAGAAACTAATTCAAAGAGGGGAGGAATTATTTATACTTTCCCAAAAAGCGGCGGTACAAAGCACGAGGTAAACAAACATTAAATGCACGCATTAAATGCACGCAGAAGGTACAAGGCTCTGCAGACAAGACAGGTAATGATTTCTTGTGTCGACGGTTGCGTGTGTCACAGCATTGCCGTCACACATAGGGTCCTTTTGGGGATGAGTGATTTGATGACTCTGCCTTCGTGTCACGCTTAATAGAGATGTCGATTACTTAACCAAAAGGTTCGCAGAATGACGACTCATATCGTTTTTTGTCCTTACTCTCCAATAAACGAGGGGACTATCTGTATTGGGTCGGATGTAATCGATTGCTCGAGAAGAGTCGGGCCCGGGGTACAATGTAAGACCGGGTTGCCTCGATCCGAAGTCAGCAAGTAAAGCTCGGAGGCTGGAGCAACCGGAACGGGGTGACCGATATTGACCGACCAAAAGCACATCTCGTAACAGAAGGTCAGTTTCAACCGGATATTTCGTGGATTCCTGATATCTCGCCAGGAGTAAATATCTCAACCGTTATAGACGTTAAGCCACCATTTTAGGATATTCCATCCCGTAATTGAAGGGATTTACCTTGTAATTAGACTTTTACCATGTATAGGGCTCTTTTATCTACCTATAAGAAGGGCATTCGACCTTCATTGTAACAGACAAGACTTATAAGAGAAAATACTAGAAATTGCTACTGTTCATCGCTACTATTCATAAAACTTTGTCTACCTTTTATATTTCGTCACCAGCTACTCAATCACTATGGTTTGATTAATCCTTTTTATCCATTGTATTTCTAAATTATTTGCATTATATTTTACATTGTATCAAATTGATTCGCGCATCCTTAGCACTACGAACAAATTCAATTGTTACTCGGTTTTAAGGGTAAACAAAACTCATGAATGAAAACAACCAATATTTTTCTAACATTCTTCTTGAATGCAGGTTGTTAATGCACCAGTTGAAGCTCCCAATTCTCAGGCGTAACTTCAGAGAGGGAAATGGAGTAGCACACACTACTACAAATAAGATGTTTAGCGGCAATACGAAATGGCTTTAGCGGCAATAATAATAGCTACTATATCTTTTACTGGCCATTAATGTTTTGCCGCTGGAATCGAGGTCAGCAAAGCCTTTAGCGGTTTTTCTCGCAAAAGCGGGTAAACGGTATGGTTTTTTGCCGCTAAAAATTATTATTTTTAACGGCAATTATCTGCGGCAATTATAATGGCTACTAAATCCAATCCAAAACGACTAATTATACTTCTTTAGCATCCATTTTTATAGCCGTTAAATTCAAAATAATTACCGCTAAAAGTTCGCATCTTTAAAGGCAATTGTTTGTGGCAATTATAATGGCTACTAAATCCAATCCAAAACGGCTAATTATACTTCTTTAGCATCCATTTTTATAGCCTCTAAATTAAAAATAGTTGCTGCTAAAAGTTCACATCTTTAACGGCAATTATTTTGTGGAAATTAAAATGGCCATAGTATCCCTTCTGAAAATATCTTTGTTTGCCCTTTTAGCGTCCATTTTAATGGCTAGTATGTTTAATTAAATTGGCACTAAAAGTTAATATCTGTAACGGCAATTGTTTCACATCAATTATAACGGTTGCAATATCCCTTGTGAAAACATCTTAATTTGCCCTTTTATCGTCCATTTTTATAGCTAGTATATCCAACTAAACTAGCACTAAAAGTCACAAGCGATAATAGCAATAGTTTAGCCACAATTAATAATAGTTACTACATCCGTACAAAATATGATCCAAATAATAAAATATATTTATATTAATTCAAAAAAAACATATATATCTCATTAAGCTTAACAAACAAAAGAAAGTACTAATCAAAAATATTAATATCACAGTAACTTAAAACATAAAAATATATTGTTTGGACTAAATAGCTAATGTCATTATATAACTAATCCAAACGAATGATGGTCTTCAAATAATTTTCGCAACTTTTCATCATTTTGAAATCATTCTAAATTATCGGTCATCAGACTGTATGACCTGAAATTATAATATAACTCTATCAAAAGATAAAGTATAATGTAAAAAAACATCTTGAAGATTGCATCACTGTTAGATTAGCCAACTCCCTCACCTAACATCTCTAAGAAAAAACAACTAAGCTAGGCTAAGCTAGGCATGAACACTTCTCATACTGTGGCTATACGTGATGGTGAGGTGAATTTGGGTGAGGTAGTTGCTACAACAGCTGGGAAAATTTCTATGGATCAGGGCCAGTACACTAATGAGGTAAAAACAATTGTTTCTTCATGTTAGTATCTTTCTCTCCAACAATGAACTGAAGAGGTACTCCGCAGCTCTTAAGATCTTCCCATAATGGCCTGTTATAGAAGATGCATCAACCTGTTTTGGTATATTAGTGTTACAGGTGAAGAAGTAACTCAGGTTACTGATATACCAATATTGACTAGCTAAAGGATTACATCATAACATGCCCTCAACCAGAGAGCTACGTAGGATAGCAAAATATCTAAATGGCTAGGAAAATTCAAAATCTAAAGATGCCAAACATATGTCTCTATAGTTTTGATGCCAACTCGGAGAAATATGAACATTTCAATCAAATTGATTAGAACAGACAGGGAAAAAAGAAAAATAAAGCGACTGCCTTATCTATGGATTCCCACTACTTCCTATTCCTTGTGACAAATTCTAGCAGAAATTAATCACTGCTCGGAAAACAGCCAACTTTGCACTTTTCCCAACTGCAGAAGCTTTTGATCAATAACGAAGAACCATATAAACATGCTATTTCTATTGGATGCTCAAGTACTAAAAATAGCTGAAGAGCTGCTAATGTTTAGCACTTTTCTAAAGTCAAATCATGCTTAAAAGTAGGGACTTAACCGACAGACACTAGTCGGTGCTTGAGCACCCATTGTTTCCAATTTTGGCAGTATATAGTAGTATAGGCGATTACTAATAAGATAACAAATAGATGTCTGATTACCCTATCTCTAAAATTGCTAGAGGGTGCATGGGTTTGGATGGCGGGTGAAGACCCTGCAAAGCTCTACGATGCTAACATGAAGAAACAATTGGAACCATGTACCAGCAGTGGGAAAGAAGAATGAGGCGGTGAAGTTTTGGCTAAGCGAGTTGATGTTCCACAAGATGCCAATAAAAGCAAAGTAGCAGAAGTACAAATGGGGCACCAAGCACTTAGCTCCAGCACTCTAAGGCTGCATATTTCTAATGGTGAGGGATTACATAAGAGTGCATCTGGGATGGATTGGACACTGGTGGTAAGGTCACCTACCAGGCAGAATATAGCTCCAAACATGAGGATACAACAGCAGAAATTGAGTGTTACAGGTGCTTGACAAAATATCAGGCAGACTATCACCAGTCCAAACGGCTTTGAAGTTCTAGCACATGAGGAGGGTGCTGGTATCATTTCATCATCTTTAAAAGAGCTAGCATGAAGAAACAATCGGTACCATGTACCAGCAGCGGGAAAGAAGAATGAAGCAGTGAAGTTTTGGCTAAGCGAGTTGATATTCCACAAGATGCCAATAAGAACAAAGTAGCAGAGGTATTAACGGGGCACCAAGCACTTAGCTCCAGCACTTCAAGGCTGCATATTTCTAGTCCAAAAGTGGAGAAAATCATAAAAGATACACAGATTGCCATGATAAAAGCAAGAATCATCCGAGGGAACACATATGTAATATGATCCTATAAGAGAACACAACTATTTTGGCGCTTAGCCTTTCTCAAAAGAATATCATCCATCTCCAACTAAGTTTACACAATCTCTGCACATGGTTTGTTGCTGGTAATAAGCAGAACAACCTCCCACAAGTTTCCATACTCTGCAACCTATAGCAAACATGTTTAGAACCTAACTAGGGGTAAAGATGCGGATCAATCCATTAATGGAGATGTACAAAGAATATATTTTAAGAAAACCATTGAAAGAAATTTAATTAGAACTAAACACCTATCAAAAAGAAAAACTTCAATTGCACAAAGCTAATATATTCAAATATGTTTGCTACTTTCTTTCCTTGTTTACAAGAAGGAAACTCCTAGGCAGACTGTAATAGAAATGTTCAACGCATGCTAGTGTGTCTTGTTTTTCTAAAAATTATCATAACCTTTGCGACATCAACAACAGTGAGGAAAATATAAAAGCAAGAAGCATCCAAGGTAAGCCCAAATACAATAACAAATTAATAAAAATCGAAAGGAGGAAAACTCAAACAGCAGTGATGAAAGACAAAGATGAGTAGTACCATGAGAAGGTTGAGCATTTTCAGCAACACTAGGCATCCTTGATGTTTGTGGTGCTCGTTCATGTCCACTATTGGCATCAGGGATCCAATAAATATTAACATGTTAGATAAAATTGCTTTTATATGATTATAATTTCATTAAAAATGTCTAAAGCTTATGAAATGGAGTTACCTATTCACCTGAGGTGCCATTACTACTTTGAGGCATAGATGCATCGGGAACATATTTGCGCATGAATTGTCTCATTTGGAGTAATTCTGATTGCATCATCTCCTAATTTTGTTTCGTCATATTCATGTCTTCATTTTGTTTCTCCTTTAACTCGATTATCTTCTGTTCTAAACTTTGCATAACCTCATTAGAAGAATCATCTGCAATAATTTTCCTAAAGAAGACCTGCTAACCCATATAACAGAAGGAGTTGGACCAAGTCCTAAACCACGAACATACCCAGAGAGGGCAATGTCTTAGCAGATCTTCTTGCCAATTTTGCTAAATCTACCAAAAGAAACACCTTCTTCACATAGGCTATAGATCTACCACCTCAAGTTATATCCATTATGAAGAATGATGAGAAGGGTAGACCAAACTTCAGAATTCGAGTTAAAAAAGGATATTTCATCTTTGATTCAGGCTGAATCAATTTTTGTATATACTAAGTAGTTTACTTAGTTTATTTTTTGTGAGCCTCGGTGTATAGGATAATTCCTCCCTTTTTTTGAACCTATCCCAAAAAAGAGAGGAATTCTCCTATACACCGAGGTTCATTATTGGTTCATGATGGGATCGGGCTGCACGTCACAGCAGGCTTTATTGATTCATGCCATGATTGGCTTATTATAGCGCTCGGGCTGGATCTACCCTGTACAGTGCTAAGTGATTGAATGTGATGAGTGAGAGTGCGAGACAGTGAGATTGAGTACTATAAGAATGTGAGTACATGAGTTCATCACTATGATGTATTCCATCTGACATGCATACTTGACATACAGGCATAGAGATGCATTTCCTCATGTTACACGATTTTTGTGATATTTATGACTTCACATGCACATTGACATGTAGGCATAGAGATGTACTTTCCTCATGCTATCTGAAATTGAATCATCTTATATGTTGTTTAAAGTTTTAGGAAAACATCAAAGGTTTCTGACTTACTCCTATTTTAGTGGTTTCAGTGAAGGATTTAGGTTTTACTGTTATACTTGAAAAGCATTACTGTTTTTCGTAACTGTGAACGAGTTGAGCATCATATCTCCAAGTTATTTCTTTTATCACTTTAATATATTGTTACGAACTGTTATTGGCTATTGGTGTTAGACTCTGACATTTGTCCCAACTCGTCACTAATTTCAACCTACTGTTAGGTTTGTTACTTATTGAGTACATGGGGTCGGTTATACTCATACTACACTTCTGCACCTTGCGTGCAGATTTCTTATGCTGATGTTGTTGTGTATGGCGGGAGCTGGCATTGAAGAATTACTTGTGTTCCGATAATTGCTGCCTCTTGATCTTAGTAGCTTTAGAATTTTTAAAATCTGTTCATGTATATTTCAAACAAATGATGTATTTATTTCATACCAACTTTGTAAACGCTAAATCTTATAAGCTCATGATTTGTACGACCAGTCCTTGGAATTTTTGGTATAAAAGTTATTTTCATCATGCATTTCCTCACTTAAATCTCTATTGAATCGGATTGTTGCTATTTGGCTTACCTAGCGGGTTGGGTTAGGTGCCATCACGACTAGTTAGATTTTGGGGTCGTGACAAGTTGGTATCAGAGCTCTGGGTTCATAGGCTCTACGAGTCATGAGCAAGTATCTAGTAGAGTCTTGCGGATCGGTATGATGGCGTCCATACCTATCTTCGAGAGGCTACAAGACATTTAGGATAAACTCCTCACCTTTCTTTCTTTATCGTGCGGCATTGATTTAGCTTGAAGTATATCCCTTTGAATTCCTTTAACTCACTCGTATGCATATGCGAGCGTTCGATATCAGCTGTGCATTGACGGTGTGTGATTCCATGGATGAGGTGTGCGATGCGTTCTTTTGTGTTTGGAGTTGGGCCAGTCTGAAGGACTTGCGGCCAGGTTTTGACTGTAGCTTGAGCATGGTGATTTCGAAGGCGTGAGCATGTGCGTTTGGACTTATATGTCCGGTAGTGTCCCTGTGAGTGGAATTGGTGGCTCGATGAGCGGTTAGATGGCTATATGGAGAGTATGATGTGGCTTCACGATGTGATCAGATGGTTTGAATGTGACGAGGAGAGTTTGCTTGAGATGTAAAAGGACTATTGGGTGCTTGATTTCTGTCTTAATGTGACGTACAGTCTCGAGTTATAAGTATGTTGAAGGATCTTTGTTTAATTGTATGATGAATTAGATTCTCATGTCTTGTTGATGAGATTAGAATCAGGAAAAGTAAGTGATTGCGCAGTAGTTGTGACTGTAAAAGGATATAGAGAGATGCCAGTTTGAGGCAAAGAAGGCAGGTTATCACCTGCGGGGTTATTTATGGATGTGTGATCCGTATGATGTTGTGTGGAGGCTTTCTTTTCTACCAGTGTGTTATAGGTATTGCGATCTGAGTTTGGATTGGTTGAGAAAGTTGACTAGACCATCACGAGGATGAACGCGAGATTTGCAGATGATTTGAGGTATTAGATGATTTGTGTTACATTGGCTCATGAAGGATTGAGTTGACTTTGGTGCGGGATTATGGAAGTAATGGAGTATGACTATTATGAGTTATCGAGTGTTTTGTGCTATGGCCTTGAGCCAAGTGGAGGAGTCTGCTATTGACGATTTGATTGCATGGTTATGTGTCATATTAGTTTCAGTCCGAGACATACTTTGGGTTGGTTATGACTTGCAGAAGCTAGTTTTGAGGACGACTTAAGCAAGGAAATTTCTGGATGCCTGATGTATTACACTTTATGGGTATATAGGAATCATGAAATGATTGAGTTGTTATTCGTGAAGGATGTAGTGCATAGAGTAGGAAATTTCTCGGTTGCTTAGAGGTCTGGATTACTTCTTTGGGTGTAGTCGTGCTAATGAGGGCACATGTCGTTTGGCCTGTTTTGTCCGTGCAATTGAGATTTGAGCAGAGTGGATGACTCTCGAGAAGGTTCTAATGGATTCAAGATTTATATGTAGCAATTGAGAATTTTGCGGATTTGTATATGGCTAGAATCTAAGATTTACATTGCATGGTGTCGAGACTCGCGGTATTTCTATATCATTATGGATTCCACATTTCAGTATCAAGAAGGTGTAGGAAACGGCTTTAGATTCACAGAAGGTCTCTTTAGAGTGGGAGTCCCGGTTGTGGTGCTTTTGGGGTGCTTAAAAGGGAATACAGTGGCTTATGGGCCTTAGGGCAATGTGGTTTTATGCTAGGATATCTTGTGGTGAGCTTTGGGTAAGGATCGTGGTGTTCTAGCAAGGAGAAGTGTTAACTTGAAGGTAATTCGGAAGGAACTCGGAGAAATAGGACAACTTAGTAGTAGGTTGGATTAACACCGTAATGGATATGATCGGCTCTTTGGGTACTTATGATGTGGTGAGGCTCTACAAGTGTTTTGGTGGCAATACTCTTAGATTTGGCGACCTGTGTAGCTTGGTTGAGTTAGAGAGATTCAATTCTGATGGTCTGGTTATGCGCAAATGGGTTTCGGGGAGTCTTGATGATTTCTACACAGTTAGAGGTGGATATTTCCTACTGCCATGAGGAGCATGTTGCGTATTGTGATTTTCATCTGGATGAGATCAAATGGAAGGTTTGTGACTGACCGGGTACATATTCTGCTGGTGACTCAAAGTTGATTATGAGATTCTCGTGCTTTTCATATGATGGCATGATAGATGCGGTGTGTTATGTAGGATTGAGATTAGCATGTGCAAGGTTACTGTTCAGTTTTGAAGGGAAGGTTATGAATTCTTAGACAACATGGACGGTTTCAGATGACTAGATGAATGCTATTACTACTTGGTATTGCCTAAGAAGGGTGCGCATTTCAGAAGGCACATTGTGTTATGACTTACGGATGTTTCATTGGTATTACGGTACTCGCCTGGTTGATCGACTGCTGATATTCAGATTTTGCTATGTGGCATGGAAGAATTATAGAAGTATTTTGTATGGGGATGATTATGTACGAGGGATGTGTTAGTCATTTGGGTGATGGCGTTGGGATCGGCTATGGTGATTCAGGTGTTCAATAGATTGGGAGACTGAGAGTTCTCAGAAGCAGACTATTTCGGGGTTGTGAACTGTGAAGGTGTGGCCAAGGTTAGCTAGATAGTGGTCCTACCTTATTTGATGGGTTCTTAGCATTGCGTTGTGGTGGTACTTGTTGAGCTTGTGGGACGGTTCTCTCGTTTGAGTCAGTTTTCCATGTTGAGTACTTTGAGTTGTTGCCTTTTGGTGCACGGATTGCACGATTTGTGGCTTGAGGTTATATCGCTGTGGAATAACAGTAGGGTGGCTGTATTTGTTGAGATGAGGTCATTGGACCTAGAATGGGTGCTATCAGATTTGATTGCGGTATATTTGGGAGGATAGTTCACTGGGATCGACTTAGAAATTGGCTATAATTCTTGTCGAAGGAGGGGCAGCTCCATGACTTGTTCATCTGATGAGTGGTTATGAGTTTCTGCGTATTTCTTTCACAATCGGTAGTGTATGAAGGTTTCGAATGAGGTTTTACTTGATATGTGATTTATTACCGGTATTGGGTTTGTTTTGAGCAGCTACTAGGACCGGGAATTATTGCTACAAGTATGCGAGTTGTGTGGTATATCATGTGATTACATCTTGGGTTATGGTTATGGCTTGCTACAGCTTGTTCAGACTTATACAGTGTGTAGATGCGAGATTCGGGTCTTCTAAGTAATTCCGGATGTTGGAAATTGGGTTCCAAGATTTATGGGCTTAGGTTGAATTAAGGATCTTCAGTTATGTTGTATCGTCAGGCTTATATGGATTAGGGTGACATGGGATCATCCCCCAGTATGTGCGTGGTAAGGTTACACAGTGATTTGACGGCTTAGGAACAACTCTTGGCACGTTCAAGGACGAACTTATGTTTAAGTGGGGGAGAACGTAACGAACCAGCTGGGTTTTGAGCATTTGCATTCCGTTCAACTATTTGAAGTCTTGAGCAGCATAGTATAATGTATTATGACTTGTGTGAATCGTCAATTTTGGCTTCTAGGTTATTCAGAATTGATTTAGAAGAATGAATTTTATGATTGAAGCTTTAGAGTTTGAAGAGTTGGCCAAGTTTGAATTTTTAGTATTTGACCTCGGATGAAAGTTTCGATGGTTCCGTTAGGTCTAGATGGTGATTTTGGACTCGGGCGTATGCCAGGATTTACATTTGAAAATTTCTAGAAGGTTTCAACACTAATTGGCGAAAGTTAGAAATTTGAACGTTTGGAAAGTTCATAGGTTTGACCTAGAGTTGACTTTGAGGATATCAGATTTGGATTGTGGTTCCGAGAATTAGAATAGCTTCGTTATGCCATTTGGAACTTGTGTGCAAAATTTGAGCTCATTCCAGGTTGAATTGATATGTTTCGGCACGAGTTTTGGAAGTTGAAAGTTCAAAGTTCATTTAAGTTTAAATTTGAGGTGCGATTCGTCGTTTCGATATCGATTGTGGGTGATTTGAGGCCTCGAGTAGGTCCATGTTATGTTATGGGACTTCTTGGTATATTCGAATGGGATCCCGAGTGGCTCGGATGAGTTTCGGATGAGGTTCAAATTGTTCGGATTATTTTGGCTAAGGCTGGTTTGGCAGGGGTTCTGGTATGGCCGCACCTGCGGAGCTTTGGGCGCGGGTGCGGAGCTGAAAAAGCGACAGTGGCATCACGGAGAGTGTGCTGGGGGTAGGAGTCCGCAAATATGGAGTTTTCTTTGCATCTGCGAAGACGCAGATGCGGTGAGTTTGAACGCAAAAGCAAAGTGTGGCGCAAAAGCGGGAGCTGTTGTCGCACCTGCGTGTGTGCTGAAGCAGGGCATCTTCCGCTGGTACGATGGGTGAGTTTCATTGGTTTTTCGCAGAAGCGAGTTATAAAAGCGGCTAAGTATGTCGCAGATGCGACGATGCCTGAGCAGAATCTATATATCGAGGGCTTGGATATTTTATTCACATTTTGAGTTGGGGTGCTCGGATTTAAGCGATCTTGGTGGCAAATTTCATCACAAGGATTGGGGTAAGTGTTGTACACTCGGTTTTGATTATATTTTGTGACTTGTCTTCGTTTTTGCTAATTGGATTATGAATTTTAAAGAGAAATAGGGGGTTTTTGTAAAAAATTTCATAAAGTAAAAATTTGAGTTTTGAACGTCGACTCGAAGTCGGATTTGAGTGAAACTAGTATGGTTGGACTCGTAATTGAACTAGTTTTCAAATTTTATGAGTTTGTCGGGTTCCGAGGTGCGGGCGCCGGTCGACTTTTTGGTTGACTTTGGGCTTTTGATTAAAGGTTCGACCTTTATCATTTGGAATTGTTTCCTTGGCATTTTTTGATGTATTTGAGTTGCTTTTGGCTAGTTCCTTTCGGAGGTTGGTACGAGTAAGATGGCATTTTTGGAGTATCGTTTGGCTTGCTCGGTATTGGATTTGGCTTGTTCGAGGTAAGTAACACTCTAAACTTGGTGCTGAGGATATGAACCCCTGAATATACGTGATATGTGTTTGGTGTTAAGGTGACGTACATGCTAAGTGACGGGCGTGTGGGGCGTGCACCGTGTGAATCATGAATCGATTGATTATGTGGTACTGTGTAGTAGTCTAATCTTGTTTTTATTCATGAATTTTCTACGTGCTAGAATAATTGATATGTGATCCATGTTAGAAATCATGTCTAGGCTATATGTTTATCCTGTTGAGACCCACTGAGGTCATTTCTGTTGTTGAATTATTTGCTTACAATGCAATTACATACTCAGTCATACTCATTCATTTGCATATTATATCTCAGTCTCTATTGCCAGTTATTGATACATCAGATCATATTTTTGGGTTGATTTTTATGACATTGTGAGCCCGAGAGACTGGAGAGATTGATGACTGAGTTGAGGCCTAAGAGCCGGATTGTGAGTGATATTGCTGGGATCTAGTTGCACACTGCAGCAGGTATTATTGATTCATGATGGGATCGGGCTGCACGCCGCAGCAGGTACTATTAAGGCTGTGGCCCGTGGCGGGCCTGGGCCTGGCGGGCCTGGCGGGCCTGGGCCTGAGGCGGGCCTGGGCCTA
>MCJB01049472.1:0-40234 GCA_002018475.1 Nicotiana obtusifolia | reverse complement strand
GTTATGTAAACCCTTCAGGGGTATTTGTAATATCTTGAATCATTATTTGAATTTGGTTTTGGAAAACTAAATGATGTTTTCAAATGATTTTTGAAATGGATCGGGTGGCATGCCGCCGCGGATGTGAGGCATATGGGATCGGGTGGCACGCCGCCACGAGATATGATATAGCGCTTGGGCCGCTAAAGCCCCTTCCGAAAGTCTGAATCACCCACAGTGAGCGCAGGATACCCATCATGATGACCCAGTTGGTAACAATGACAACTGCAGGTTACGGTTGGTAACAATGACAACCGATAACGAAAGATAATACAGTTGGTAACAATGACAACTGTAGGTTACAGCTGGTAACAATGGCAACTGATAACCGGAGATGGGTTGATAATACAGTTGGTAACAATGACAACTGTAGGTTACGGTTGGTAACAATGACAACCGGTAACCAAAGATAATACAGTTGGTAACAATGACAACTGTGGGTTACAGTTGGTAACAATGACAACTGGTAACCGGAGTTTGATAAGAATTACAGTTGGTAACAATGACAACTGTAGGTTACAGTTGGTAACAATGACAACTGGTAACCGGATTTTGAAAAGGTTTTACTATTTTAAATGATGTTAAGCCCGAGGGGCATGTATTTTAAATGATGTTAAGCCCGAGGGGCATGTATTTGAATGATGATGAGCCCGAGGGGCGATTTTAAAGTGTTTCCTGTTTCTTCCTATTATTTACTTGAAAGATGTACATGTTTTACCCGTTGAAAGGATTTTCTACCTGATTTTACACTTGGTTACTATTTTAATGATGTTTCATTGCTCATTATGGGTTGCCTTGTGCATTATGTGTTTTCTTACTTTCAGTCATTATTTATGTGTATTACTCACTGAGTTGGAAGTACTCACATTACTCCCTGCACCATGTGTGCAGATTCAGGCGCTATCGGTACCACCCCGAGATATTGACTACTACTATCGTCAGGGTGGTGATTCAGAGACTACGAGGTAGCTGTTGGCGTTCGCAGCCCCCGTACCTCCTTTATTTTGTCGCTTTCACTTTCTTCAATAATTGTGCTAAAGATATTGTAATAGTTATTTTATTATTAGGATTTCTTTAGTGGCTCATGACTTTGTGACACCCCGATCTGAGGGCTGTAGTCGGGATGGTTTGCTATATGTATTTTTCATCCGCAAATTACTCTTATTAAAACATATTTATATTATCTTCGTGTTATTTAAATGGTTGAGCGGAGTTGGATTGGTTCGGCTGGCCTTGTCTTCATGAGAGGCGTCATCACGACCGGGATGGGATTTTGGGTCGTGACAGTTGGATATAGTGGTGGATTATGTCTTTGCATACAATGTTGCATCTAACATTATGTAAGATAGTGAGGATATTGAACCTCAATCTGTTGGAGAATGTCAACAAAGACGTGATTGGCCAAAATAGCAAGAAGCAATCTAATCCGAGTTGGATTCATTTGCGAAACGTGAAGTTTTTGGGCCTGTAGTCCAAACACCTAATGTGTTAAGCCTGTTTGGCTATAAATGGGTCTTTGTACGTAAGAGAAATGAGAAAAATAAGGTACAAAGATATAAGGCACACCTTGTTGCACAAGGATTTTCACAAAGGCCTGGTGTCGATTATAAAGAGACGTATTCACCTGTTATGGTTACAATAACATTTCGTTATCTCATTAATTTTGCTGTCCATGAAAAGCTTTACATGTATTTAATGAATTTGGTTATAGCCTACCTTTATGGCTCACTCGATAATTAGATATACATGAAAATTCCCAAAGGATTTAAAATGCCTGACGTACATAATTCAAAGTCCTGAATAATATTCTCAATCAAATTGCAAAGATCTTTGTATGTTCTAAAGCAATCAGGACGAATGTGGTATAACCGACTCAGTGAATATTTATTAAAGGAAGGTTATATAAATGATGTCATTTGTCCATGTGTTTTTATAAAGAAGACAACATCGGAATTTGTTGTACTTGCCTTATATGTTGATGACATAAACCTTATTGTATATCCTATAGAACTCCAAAAGGCAATTAATTATTTAAATAAGAAATTCGATATGAAAGATCTCGGAAAGACAAAAATTATGTCTCGGTTTGCAAATTGAACATTTGGCAAACGAGGTTTTTGTTCATCTATTTGTCTACACAGAAAAGGTATTGAAACGATTTTACATGAATGAAGCACATCCATTAAGTACTCCGATGGTTGTTCGATCACTTTATGTGAATACGGATCCGTTTCGACCTCAAGAGAAGAATGAAGAGCTTCTTGGTCCTAAAGTACCATATCTTAGTGCAATTGGTTCACTAATGTATCTTGCTAATACTACAAGACTTGACATAACTTTTTCAGTTAATGATTTAGCAAGATATAGCTCTGCTCCTACAAGGAGATATTGGAATGGAACCAAACACATATTTCGGTATCTAAAATGGACTACCGATATGGGCTTATTTTATGGCAGTAATTGCAGTCTCGATCTTGTTGGTTATGCCAATGCTGGATATTTATCCGACCCGCACAAGGCTCGATCTCAAACAGGCTATGTGTTTACATGCGGAGACACTGCCATATCTTGCGATCGACTAAGCAATCAATCGTAGCTACTTCTTCTAATCATGCTGAGATAATCGCTATTCATGAAACAAGTCAAGAATATGTATGGTTGAGGTCTATAATACATCTTATTCGAGACAAATGTGGTTTGAAGTGTGACAAACTACCACGATTTTGTATGAAGACAATGCAGCATGCATAGCCCAATTGAAGGGAGGATTCATAAAAGGAGATAAGACAAAGCACATGTCACCAAAGTTATTTTTCACACATGATGTTCAAAAGAATGGTGACATAAATGTGCAACAGATTCATTCTGATTTGTTCACCAAATCTCTACCGACGTCAACTTTCAAGAAACTAGTGTACAAGATTGAGATGCGAAGGCTCAAGGATGTGAATTGCTACTCTCATCAGGGGGAGTTAATATGCATTGTACTGTTTTTCCCTTACAAGATTTTTCTCACTGGGTTTTCCTTGCAAGGTTTTTAACGAGGCAACCAAAAGACATATTTCTAAACATGTGTACTCTTTTTTCTTCACTAGAATTTTTTTTCACTAGATTTTATTTTAGTTAAAATTTTAACAAGGCACATTATCTGTTGAATAGACATTCAAGGGGGAGTGTTATAAATAAAATTGTATTTAAGGTGAATGTCTATATTTTACAGAGATTTTACGGTTTGTTACTTGATGGCTAAGTCACTTTTTTCCAACAATAGAGGGGTTCTATTCCATTGTAATTCATCCTAGAATCAATAAGAATTCTCTCTCTTTCTTTGCAATATTCTTCTTTATTGCTTCATTACAGTATGATTGTTTTACCCTTTATATATAAGTAAAGAAGATATTCTTCACTACAATCTAAGAATTCACATTATTAATATCACATTATTGTGTAAATGTATGGCATCATCATAAGGATTCTTAGTGCTTCATATGGGAGTACATAGGGTGGGTTGGTTCGGATTTTTTAATTATCAAACCAACCAATCGTGTCGGATTATTAAATCTAAAGACCAAAACAAATCAATAAAACTCGAGCTTTTTAAATCTCGGTTTTTCTTGGATTTTTTATTTTTTCGGTTTCTTCGAGGTTTTTTTGGATTTTTTTCCTAGTAAAATCTTCGTAGCACAAAACATATAACTTATGCTTCAAATATTTCTTTAATCCTAGTAAGATACAACTATATAAGGTGTTTCCCAAGAAAATAATACAAAATATGAGGTGTTTACTTGCATTATCCTAAAATATTCAACAATAAAGACAATAAAATCACATAATATAAATATTTCTAATTGAAAGGTCATAATAAAAATAAATAAAATCTAAAATTACTAAACCATGCTTTAATAAGTACGACTTATAAGAGACTATTGATTACATGACTAAATACTAAAGAAAAAATAAAAATAGGTTATGCATTTTTATCTATATCATTACAAAACTAAAATAAATAATCAACACATTGTCATTTCTAGTATTGAATTGAATCTTTTTTTTTAGTATTAGTATTGATTTGATTTTGTTTTGGGCTTTTGTTAGCATTATTTGAGTTACTAATATTTATGGCTATAAAACTTATTGGAACATTGAAATAATACCTTAAAAGATAAAACTATGAAAGTTTAAGAAATATTTATAAATTACATCACAATAAGTATTTTTATGTATTAATATATCTAAAATTTTTATACATGTAATGTCGGGTCGGTTTGGTTTCGGTTTGACTTTTTTGGTTAAAATCAAACCAAACCAATTATGGTGGGTTTTTTTCCAACAGCAAACCAAATCAAACCGAACCATAGTCGAATTTTTTTTCTCGGTTTGACTCGGATTATCGGTTTGGTGTGGTTTGTCAGTTTTCTTTTTACACCCCTAGTGCTTCATATCATTAGCATTATTTCCTCTATTGGCTTTGGTATTATGCCTTCTTGGCTTTCTCTTATCCACTATCGTTGTAACGATCTGATCGGTCATTTTGAGCTCTAGCGCGCCGTTTGGTGTTTTGAAGCCTTGAGTAGCTTCATTTATATTTTATGACTTGTACGTGTGGCCGGAATTGAATTTCTGAAGTTCGAAGTTGATTCTGAAGGAAAATTCTCGATTCAAAAGATTTAACTTTCAAGTAAACAACCTCGGAATCGGGATTTGAAGGTTCCAATAGGTTCGTATGATGATTTCGGACTTGCGCGTATATTCGGGTTGAGTATGTTCGGTAGAACTTCGGCACTTATTGTGGAAAATTGGCATTTTGAAGGTTTTAGAATTTCCTAAGTTTTGATTTGAAGTGGATTATAATGTTTTCGATGTCTGTTTGAGGTTCCGAGCCTTGGAATAGGTTCATATCGTGATTTATGGCTTGCACCTAAAGTTTGGTGTCATTCCAGAATGTTTAAGTGTAATCCGGACGCGTTCGGTGAAGTTTGAAAGTTTGAAAGTTGAAAGAGTGATTTTTATCGTTGATTCGTAGTTTTGATGTTATTTGACGTAAGTTGAGGCTTCAGCTAATTTTGTATCATGTTTTAGGATGCATTGGTATGGTTGGATGGGGTCCGGGGAGCCTCAAACAAATCGGATTGGAAACGGATTGAGTTTTGGACTTAAAGAATTGCTGAAGCTTGAGGCTTCTGGTGTGACCTGTGAGTTTTTGGCCGAAGGTGCGAGACCGTAGAAGCGGCCCAGGGGTCACAGAAGCGGTTGGGGTTGAGGATGGAAGGAATCGCAGGTGCGAGGAGTTTACCGCACCTGCGAGCCCGTAGGTACGGGTGTTGAAGCGCAGATGCGGAGTTTTGCTTGAGTTGGGAAGTCCGCAGATGCGGATGTGCTTCTGCGTTTGGATGACCGTAGAAGCGGAAAGATGGCACCTTAGTTGAAGCCGCATCTACGAGGTTATTTCCGCAGATGCGGAGCCGCAGAAGCGCAAGGAGTTCCACTGGTGCGGAAATCGCCTGGGCAAAATATATGCTAGCCAAATCAGGTTTTGGCTCATTTCATCTCATTTCTCTCATTGGAGCCGGCCTTGGGGGAGATTTTGGGGTGCCATCTCCATCATCTAACATGAGGTAAGTTATTCCCACTTGTTGTAATTTAAATAGACGAGACATATATGGATTTTAATATGAAAATTTATAGAAATTGTGAGATTTAGAAAGAAACCAAGAATTTAATATTCCACGAAATTGAAAATAAATTATATATTTGTGTTCATGGTGTTTGGGTAATGTTTATCTTTGAAAATATTTGAAATCCGGGCACGTGGGCCCAAGGATTGATTTTGTTGACTTTTCGAGCGGAGTTGGGGATTGTTATAAATTATTGAATTATATGCATTGGGGTATATTTTGATTGATTTGCATGTTGTTTGACTAGTTTCGGATCGATGAGCATTGGTTTGAGGTGTTAGAGGGGCGTTGGAGCCGGTTATGGAACTTCGGAGCGAGGTAAATCCCCTGTCTAACTTTGTAAGGGGGAACACCCCGTAGGTATCAAGATTTGTTATGTGCTGCTAGTTGTGGTTGCTACATACGCACAAGGTGACGAGAGTCTGTACGTAGCTAAAATTATGTTTATGTCCGGGTAGACTTAGGACTTTATCATGTAATGTCTGAATTATTTGAACTGATCTTGCTAGCTTAATTATGTGAATTTATAATTGAAATTGATTTTAGAATATATTAGGCCGAGCTTTATCGCCTTGAGTTGTTTGGTAAGATATTTGATAAATGGTAAGATCCATGTTTACTTTATGCTCCGAACCTGCGTTGTAGGTGCGTGACTCACAATTCGATAAGTTTCTTTCTTTTCTATGGCTCGGGCCGAACGCCTCGGAAGTATATGTATTTAAATGAGATGCATCTATAGATCGGGTCGTACGACCTCGACGGTATATGTACACGATTGTATGGATTGGGTCGAACTACCTCAACATAAATTGTGCGTAAAATCATTAGGAGTCCGAATACCCATGACATTACCCTCTTAATTGAACTTGAAAATTTCATGATATTTTTATATGGCATGAGATCGGATACTTAATTGATGGTTCCTATATTGTTGAATAACATGTGGCACCTGGAAATTTTAAACTGATGATATGTTGTTAACGAATTTTGTTATCTACTATTCCTTGCCCTATTGATCTTGTTGTACTTTATGCGGCCTATGATTCCTGTACTTTATTTATTGGACCACTAGTAAGTGTCGATGTCCATCCCTCGTTACTACTTCATCGGGGTTAGGCTAGATACTTACTGGGTACGCGTTGATTTACGTACTCATGCTGCACTTCTGCACTAAATGTGCAGGATTCGACATGTTCATTTGATGGTTATCTTGGCGCATAGGCGCAACTGCTGCGGCAACTTTATGGTGAGCTGCATTTCATGCTATGTGTCACAGCCCGCAGAGTCTCTATCTTATTTATTTACTTTATCCTGTCTATTTTACATCTCGGACAGATGTTGTATTATTATTGCACTCTTTAGCAGACGCTCATGCACTTTTGACACCGGGATTTGGGATGTTCTAGAACTTGGTTGTGGGTTTGCTTAGCATTGACCCACTTTTATTATTTATTCTATTTAAATTGTAAGTATCCATGATTTAATGCGTTAATTTCTTCACCTAATAAAAATTTACGATTTTAAAAATAATAAAATGAATAATTAAGTTCATCATTGGCTTGTCTAACGGCGACGTTAGGCGCCATCACAAACTATGGTGGGAATTTGGTCGTGACAATCGCTATCGCTTATATTGGAGCAAGGTTCTATTATTATGTGAAAGAGGTAAACCTGAAAATAGAGAAGATAAAGAGTACTAAATTTTAACGTGAAAACCCGTTCATATCGAAGGTAATAACTACGGGATCATAAAGATCCAAAAAGTTCCACTATATCAATAAGAGGGTTACAAAATAAGAATAAAAATGGAATCCAATTTCAAATAGGGATAAAAATCAAAAGAGACTAGAATTAGGTCATTAGGCCTTTCGCTGGAAAATATGGCGTGAGCCCAACTGGTTCTTCTCTTGTACCTAGTGTTATCAAAGTCGAAACGTGACAAAGGCGCAAATAGAATATGGGCTTTAACAAAGAAAAGGTTGAAGGAAAAAATAAAAAATGTGTTGCAATAGCAATGGATTATTTAGAAGGGAAATACTAGATATGTCCATTTATAAATACCTTATTACAAAAATTGACCAATTCATAAAATATTACTAATATTAGCCAATTAGCTTTTTGTAGCAAACAAAAAGTTAAAATTTTACTTTCTTTTGAGTGAGTGTTATTAGAATAGATTTGGTACATCATAAGGAGTTTGAAACTCAGTTTTGAAATGATTTGGTGGAGTTTTGAGGTGATTTGAATTGAAAATTCGAATTAGAATGTGAACATGAAAAAAAATGATATGTGTATCATTTGTGTATCACATATATATCATATTTGTATCAAATGTATATCAGATATATATCCATGTATACATGTGTGTGTGATACATGTGTCGCAAAAGAATTTTTTGAGCTCGATCTAACTATGAATTTGGATACCAAATCAATCCAAATCACCTCCAATCTTTCTCAAATTTTGTATATTGACTCATCTATATGTTTTCAATGACTTTTAGCATATCCATTGAAAAAGTTCTTTTTGCTTATATATATCACCCTGTTTGCTATCTCATCCATGAAATTTTCTTTCATTGTTGCATCTAATGTTGCAAAATGTGGAAGGAGATCTTTGCGTGTGATTTTTGGAGAGAAAGAACCTATTTGTTTAGGTTTTTAATTTTTATATATGCTCGGCTAGTTTTGATAAATCTATAATTAATGGTTAGAGGTTGGTAAGTTAGGACTAATGAATTTAAGTATTATCCTAGACGTGCAAGACTAGGAATTACTCATTTGAGTTTTGTAGAAGATTGCTCCTTGCCAGAGGTGATTTATCTTTTGTAACTGCATTACACTAGTCTTTCAATCATTTTTCTAATGCTTCAGGAACATTAAGCAAACTTGGGTATGATGTTCAAGAATAATGCTATGCCAAAAGCAAAATTTGCAGTGTGTTTACAACTACAGTAAAGCTACTAACAGCTGATAGATTGAACAAATGGGGTTTGAATATCGATTTATGTCACGTAGAGGTGTCAAATGAGCAGGTTTGATTGATTTTGGGCAGATCAAAATGGGTTGAATCAATAAATGGGTGGTTATTTGTCAATGACCTGTCCAAAAGTTACTTGGGCTGAATAGGCGGGAGCAAGACGGGCTAAAATTTGGGTCATAGCTGTTGGCAGGCCAGTAACTCACGTTTTTAGCTATATTTTACACTCTAATTACTACACTTTGAATGTATTTGAGCCTAATTGTTAGTACTTTATACTTATTGCGTGTGTTATGATGTTTAGGATGTGATTCCGAGTGAAGAACCAAGTTTGGAGCTAAATTGGATGATTTGGAGTTTTGAAGTCTGAATAGAAGCCCAAGATATTAAGCCGGGATCACATTTGGGGATCGAGGACCAAGTTTCGAAGTCAAAAAGTGAAAAAGAAAAAAAAGATTACTCTGGAAAAAGTGCATTACCGCATCGCGCCATATGCCGCGGGGTGCTAGTGCAAAATTCCTGCAGAGAGTAAAAAACAACTCTCTAAACTTCTCCACAAGCGCACCGCATGAGGCGGCGGGCCATGCACCGCGCATGCGTAAATTTTACAGAGTATTTCTCCTACTTCGACTTGAAAAGGATAGTTTCGTCCATGCCAGTTCCTACATGGTATAAATACACCAAAAATATGATTTTTAGAGGACTTTTGATCTTGGAAGCTTTGGGAGAGCATTGGGGGCTACAAGACACTTGATTTCATCATCTTTCTATCAATTCGATACAGGAGTTTGGATTGTAACGTTAGCGATTCTTTCTCAAACTTTAATTATATTTGTGATGACGTTCTCCACATCTATGAAGTAGTTTACCTTAGGGTTTGACATGATTTGGTGATTTGGTTGTTGTTTATCGATTTGTCTACAGTTTAATTGCTTGAAGTTATTGGAGGAGCTTTAATATAGTAATGATTTTATTCTTTATAGTGTTTAATCAAAAGAGGAACATCTTATTGAATATTATTGCAGCGTATGCCTTAGTTTATTTTGGGATTCTTCGAAGTAATCGAGAGAGATTTTTGAGTTACCGTTTAAATTAAGATTGAGAAATATTCGCGAGAAGTTTCTCTTAGATCAGTCCTACCAATAGATTCTTGCAAGTTTCACCGCACTTCACATTAATTTATTTGAAAGATTTAAATTTAATCGAGAGAGGAGTCTGAATCGAAAGTATAAGTTAATCACCTATTGAATTCGTGAGGATCGATAGAACCTCAAGAGTGAAATATAACAGCGTAATATCCAGAAAGCAGTCTTGCACCTATCATGTCAAAACCCTTATTTCTCACATTGGTAAGAAACCAACTCTGCTAATCTCTAGTTCTTTGCAGTCAATTGTCAATTGCTTTACTTTAATAGTTAATCGTAGTTCGTAATCATTGCAAATCAAGTTTTGATCGTCATGAATAGCAGTTAAACCAGAAATTATAAGAGCATTGTTTAAATCTAATCCCTGTGGAGACGATAATCATAACTATACTATATTTGGATAGCGATCAAATTTCGTGTTGTGTTTGCGCTCGTCGATAGCCTAACCCGCCCAACTCTTACCAAGCTTTAATTAATGCGTGTTATTTTCTTATGAACTGTTTAATTATTAATTAAGTCTTTTTTTCTTTTGTTATGGTCATATATAACATATCAAACAAAAAAGAATTATTTTAAAGATATTTTAGCAAAGTTACTTATGAATCAATTGGAGCTAAAAATCGTCCCAACTTTAGATGGGCTGAGATGAGATGGGTCAAGATAGACTGAGTTCAACAAGTTGGGCTGGTTAAATGGGCTCAAATGGCCACCCCTAGTGTTGCGCATTATGTCACACTCGTGATATCAAACATAGAAGTAACTATTCTTAATTACCAAACATATTGCAGGTGTCTAGTTGGAACTCTAAAAAAACCTGCAAACTAATATCTAACTAGGATATCAATAGTAAAATTTCTAACTACTAATAATCTTCCGTCCCAGTTACTCCTAACTACATCTTACATGAGAAGGTTAACAAAATGGCTACTGTAAGATCTAAGGAGGGGCCAATACATGCATTCTTGCCATGAGTTTAAACGGGACCCCATGTCGCTCACTTTGTATTTCTCAGGTTAGCAGAGAGGGGAAATTTACAAATAACAACGAATATGAGCACCTAGAAATATAACAATGGAATAACACGTCACTGCTCTTATCTTGGTATCATCTCGGTTACACTCTGATAACTATGGAACTCTGTTGTTGCAAATTGATTTATGGATTTTACGCCTTCCTTTCCGTTGGAGGATGAAGTCAGGAAACTACCATAACTCGATTGTTTAGAGCTATGTGGTCTATAGACTCCTGGCTCAGTTAACAACTTCTCATTTAGCTTGACGTCTTTAGACAGCATTTCAATTACTTGTTTCATGTTAGGTCTATGGTTATAAGCAGCTTGGATACAAAAGAGAGCAACTTTAATGAAGCGTAGAACTTCAGCCTCGGGATACTCTGTCAGCTCCGGATCAACAAGATCTAGATGCTTCCCTTCTTCTCTAAGTTTCCATGCCTGCAGAAGTTTAAAACCGTCAAGAAATCAGTATAGAGGAGATGATCTCTTTGTATAATTGTAGTTCAATACTATGTGAGGAATTAATACTTTTCGCATCCCTTTAAGATACAAACTCTATAAAGGGTTTGAGTTAATGTAGGTTGATGACGGGCTAAATGAATACATAAATTTGTATAGCCGACCCCAGCTAGTTTGTGATTGATGATTAATTGATTGATATTGTGTCCTTTAAGATCCAAAGAACTTGTAAATGGTCCAGCAAATGCATGACCTTCGGACAAACATCACACAAGAAAGGAAACTTTGTGCATCTTCAACTTTCTTCTTTATTTTTTAGTAAGATGCATTAGGAAAGCAATTTGCTTTTCTGAACATGATATCAACAGATTCTTGGAATTGCAGTGAGCACATCCAGTGAACGATTAGTTAAAACACAGAACCATGAACTTGAACTCACAATTTTCTGATGACCTGGAGTTGATCCAACATAAAATGCAGCCCGATGCACTAAGCTCCTGCTATGCATGGGGTACGGGGAAGAGCCGGACCACAAGGGTCAATTTTACGCAGCCTTACCTTGCATTGCATTTCTACAAGAGCCTGTTTCTACGGCTCCAACCCGTAACATCCTGGCCATATGGCAGCAACTTTACCAGCTAAGCAAGGCTTCCCTTCAGGAGTTGATCCAACATATAGTAAAATAAAGCTATGAACTATGTCTACTTAAACTTAGGAAAGTAGAAGAAAGTCATTTGATGCCAACTAGCAATTTTTGTGACTTGCATCGAAAAGTTTATTGCTCTTGATGAAACCTACCCATTCAACCAGTACCAAGAGATCTTCTCCAAATGCTGCGTTACTGCTGCTTCTGCCACTTATAATTTCAAGTACAAGAACCCCGAAACTATAGACATCAGCCTTTTTGGTGAGCTGCCCTAACAAGGCATACTCGGGAGCAAGATATCCTCTGCACAACAAGAAGATCATTGATAGTAAGAACAGAAGAAAGGACGACGTCATGCAGAAAACAAATAGATATAGTGCAGAATTGCTTGTGCTCTATTAAAAAATTCAATGTACACTCACATTGTTCCAGCTACTCGAGTACTAACATGAGTGATATTATCAGGAAAAAGCTTCGCGAGGCCAAAATCTCCAATTTTAGGATGTAGATTTTCATCAATAAGGACATTACTAGCCTTAATATCTCGGTGAACAATTGGTGGTTCCGCATCCTCGTGAAGAAATGCTAGACCAGATGCTGTACCCAAACATATAGCAGCTCTCTTGGGCCAATCTAGGGGAACGCGTTTACCTTTCGAACCTGCAATGACAATCATACATGGTGCTTAGCAATGCACTTAGATGACACTCCTTTCAATACTAAAAGCAGATGATCTCAGAGACGTTGTTTAACAGAATTATTAAAACCTAAAAGCACATTCTATAAGATACGTGTAATATTCTTTTAAATTCTCCTCTCCCATTGAACCTTTCCCATTGCTAAAGAAGGAAAAGAACCATAAACATGGGTCTTATTTTATCGGATTACTCATGCACATTGGCTAAATCAGACTACTGCAGACTCGTTCGTTACTGTCTATATATGTTCTTTTGGTTCAAATGTATATTTAACTTTGTGAAAAGTACCAAGTAAAGCACTGGCAAGGCTGTTATTCTCCAAGTATTCGTACACCAGTATTCTATTGCCACCCTCTATGCAACAACCAATCAACTGAACAAGATTCGGATGTCGGGTATTTGAGATCATATTAATCTCTGTCAACAATTCATTCGTCCCTTGTTTCGATTCAGCAGAAAGACATTTGATAGCTACAGGCCTTCCATCCCTCAAAACCCCCTGCAATCAAACAATCAAGTTGCTTAAGTACGCTAATTAAAGTTGTGAAACTAAAGTTGGCTAAAGGAAGAAAAGTTTAGTCACTCATCTTCTGAGTCTTTACATTATAAAGGCATTATTTGTGTAGAAAACTGTAAGCACTAAAAGATTGATACAAGTCCCACCTTATAGACAACTCCAAAACCACCTCCTCCTATTTTGTTCGATGGATGGAAATGCCCCGTTGCGGATCTCAATGAGTTATAACTAAACAGCCTCACATTGTTGGTTGCAAGCTCTAATCCTTCATCGTAAAAGAAGGAAAGTACGTTAGCTCTTGGAAGATTAAATTGGAAACGAAAATAAGCAAAAGAATAAGAGAACACGTCTGAAGAATCTTGAGCAAGCACTCAAACAAGTTAATTCCCTTACAGTTCATACCATACAAAACTTTTGGTTGCACAAACAGGTATTTACGAGGCATTACTTCTAGTCCTCTCTATTCTAGAGGAAGTAATCAAACATGTAAATATTCAGTTAGATAGTCATCCAAGTAGAATAAATAAGCTACTTGTAGCATAGACATGAGAATGGCCTTAAAGTTGGCATCAGTTCTGAAATACTAAAACTTATTGGATTGAATTAAGCTCATATCATCATGATATTAGGGACAAAAAGAAGATCACCATATCTACTTTCTTTGCTGGTATCCTACATGTGTCTAAATCTATATTGGATTTTAATAATACACACTGACAATCTATATTAGCTTTTCCTGACGGAGAGTCTATTGGAAACGACCTTTCCACCTCCACAAGGTAGAGGTAAGATCTGCGTAGATACTACCCTCCTCAAACCCCACCCGTGGGATTTCACTGGGTTTTTTGTTGTTGTTGTGCACTAACAATGTAGAGGGATTTTTACTTTACCAATGTAGCTTTACGTGTTGTAGCTGATCATTTACCATGCTTTGCAGGTTATCAGTCCATATTTGCTATTAAAAAAAAGTTACTGAAAATGACTTTTAAAATAACCTAAAAAGAAAGGAGATATGTTCTCTAATGGTATACATAGAACTTAAGTTTCAACTTTCAAGCTCTGTTACAATCCAGAGGTTCAAATAACATCAATTTTCATTCTCATCAACGAATCGACAAGCATCAAGGGTTTTCCAGCTTCATCTCACAGTTCACTTAGAATAAATTTTTCATGAAACAAAAATACTCCGTCGCAACCACGAATTAAAAAAATGAGGCAGGCAACAATTGCTAAATTCTGAAAGATACCAAACGATTCATGTTAAGGATTAATACTATCTCTGTCAATTTGTTTGAACCTTTTCGGAGTTTGAGGGTCAAATTGATTAAGTTTCAATGTGAATTTGGACATAAATTCTTCAAGTTTCTTGAAATATACTATTTAATTAGAAACTATATAAAAAGTCATCATGCTCATTAAGTCTGTCGCTTGTCATAAAAAAAAAATCTTGGAAACAATACAGAGGGAGTTGATGTTACCTTGTACTTGAGTTTCTCTGCTGTCCTTACACTGCAGAATAGAACGAAAACAACTAAAACCCATTGCTGAAAAGTTTTCAACACTAAACTGCCTCTTCAATATCTGCGCGAATACCCAAACTGAAAAAAGAAGAGGAAAAAGAAGAAGACACAGAGAAACACAAGAATTAACTAGTGGGTTATTTTAACTGGGGTCAAGCACGACAGATAAGTTATACGAGTTTACTATAATTTGAGAGAGATAACAAATGGCGTATGTTGTATATCGTATATATGTAGGGCAGTATAAGGAAGTGTGTAATGATATTTCTAGCTCTTAACTCCTAAGAGGGGGAACCATATAAAATGAGAGAGAGAGAGAGAGAGAGTGGTTGGTTAATTGCCAACAAGATGGGAAAAGGAAGGAAGAGAGAAGTAGCAGTTGATGTTCACTTTCTATCTGTCATCTGTGAATGCCTCTGATAAACATATAGGTATGTGGGGAATATTTGTTTGGAAAAATTTATTGTCAACTGCGCTTGTTTTGTTAACAAGTTTGAGAAAAAAGTTGAAAACTAGAAGGAGTTGAAGGTTGAGTCCGAAAAATCAACTTCTTTGCAATAAAATAAATAAATAAATAAATAAATAAAAAAAGATAACTCCTCTTATCAAACAAACGAACTAGTATGTCAAAGTTGAGTCCAAAAGTTGAAAACATACTTTGCAATTAATAGGGGTTATTGAATTTTATCCTTAATTAATACTAATTTCGAGTTCTTATTCTTGGAAATTGGAATAGAGAATCTTTTATCTTTTTTTATGAATATACATACATTATTTGAATCTGAATTAGTTAAATTATTAAATTTCGAATACTAAATACTCAATCTGGTCCACTTTAAGCGATATTTTTATTTTTTTTGTGGTTCATAATATTTGATTTTTTCAAATATCGAGAATGAATTAATTTCTTCTTTCCAAAGTTTCCCTTGGAGTAAAAAACCTAGGTATAGTTTGTTATATTTTCAATAAGCAAATTAAGGTTAGGGATTTTTTCTTTCCAATACACTATATGAAACCTTATTACCAAAGTTGTCCCAAATTTGGAATTTACCCGACCTAAACACGTTTTAGCTACAAAAATTATACATTCGTTTAAAATAGACTCCTTTCTTCGGTAGACTTTATTTTTTAGACGCGATATTTCAGTTAAAGAATTTAGACGCAATCATCACCCCATAAATTCTGCAGAATCCTTCTTTTACGCAGATTTCCTCTGGTTTTTCATAAACAATAAAAATAAATTCGAAATAAAAGCTTCTGAAGAAAACAATTGTAGATTAACGTGAAGTATTGACAATCAGCTCTGAATATATAGCTACATTCTAAAGTTTTCATAGGATTGTGTGATTATTTTCTCTACAATTGAATTGAATTTGACAATATAATGTCAAAATCGACGATAATGCTTCAGCTCAATGGTCGGTGAGATAGCTTTGGGAGATACATAGATTTTGATATTGACAGTATTATAGTCAATGAATATTCAAATTATATTCAATTGAATGTCGCAATTGTAAAGCACCTAATGTTCGATACTTCTGTAAAAATCATCAAGATCAAATACACAGTCAACGAACGTTGTTCTCTATTGGAAATTCGGAACGATATGGGAGTTCGAGTGTATGTGGAGACGAAAAAGGAAAATAAAAACTTAGGAATGTATCTGTTGTGTATAATAATAAGGAATTTCGCTTTGGAATACAATATGTCGAATGCAAACATAAATGCAGGTTTGCTCTTTTTTTAGTCCTGATATTTTTCAATTTTAAGTTTTCTATAATTTTACTACAAATTATCTATAAATATATACTACGTAACAAATATAGTTCAACTATTATATCTCTAAAAACCATTCGAAGTGTAACTGTTACACGGTAATAAAGATTTGAAAAAAGCAAATTATGTTCACAGAACAAAGTATTATAATACAAATTTAATTTCTGTCAAATACTGAACACCTGAATATACAGAGGTCTGAATTACTATACTTTTAAATGAGTGCAGGTACTTCTGATTATTGTAATACTAACGTGGTACAATTGTCAAGCAATTGTAACACATTTGGAGAAGTATCAAGAACAATGAAGTTGATTGATATGCCAACATCCCCAGCAATTGTTGAATATGAAAGTATAATCATAACAAAACATACACAAAAAGTAATTGAAGTAGGCCAAGTTTACCAAGACAAGCAAATAATTGTCAATGCAATGAAGCACTATAATGTCATGAATAAGTTTTAATTTAGGGTGAAAAGGTCTAGTGCAAGAAGGTAAGAATATTTTATTTGTCAAAATTATATTGTGTATAAGTTATAGTTTTTATGTATATAAATTATTTAGAACAATTTGTTGTGCATAAATAGTCTGATTTCTTGGTAACTACAATTTGCATAACATTTTTATCACTATTTTTATTGTGTTGGTGACAATTGTACATGGCACTTCAAGTCCACAAGTATAAATAAATCAGCATTGTTCAAGGTTCGAAAATTCAACAGCTTGCATACATGCTCGTTGATGGACAACACATGTATACAATACAAAGCTACTACCATGGTAGTTGGCAGCATGGTCACGCCAAAATATGTGGATCCTAAGACAATATACACACCAAAGACATACAAACTGACATATTATCGGAAAATGGTGTGGACTTAACATACATGCAAGCGTGGAGAGCAAAGGAAAAGACTTTGGAATTTTTGAGAGGTCATCCTACTGATTCCTACAGTCAGTTGTCGAGTTATTTGTATATTTTGGAGAAGACTTATGCGGGGTCGGTAGTGAAATTGCAGAAGAATGAAGATGACTGTTTCTCGTATGCATTTGTTGCTCTTGGTACGTCCATCAAGTGTTGGGAGCATTGTAGGCCTGTTGTAGTAGTCGATGGCACCTTCTTGAAGTCGGCATATACGAGAATCATGATAACAGCTAGCATAATGGATGCAGCAGGTATTGTAGATTAATTATAAAAATATTGTATTAAAGTTGTTTCTGAAAATGTATTTTTGATATTTTCAAGTTTTATTACTGAAACTGAATTTCTTTTTGATACCTATATGATAGGTAGCATATTACCACTAGCATACGTCGTTGTTGATTCAAAAAAAACACATCATAGAGGTGGTTTTTTGAGCAATTCAAACATGCATATGGTGAAAAATCAAATATGTATGTTGTTTTGGACCAGAATGAGAGTATATTGAAGGCAACATCTATGGTTTATACCGACACTCCATATTATATTTGCATGTGGCATATTTGGACAAATATAAGGTCAAAGTTCAAGAAAAGTCATCTAAAGTTAAGTGAATTGTACTTTGACACGACATAATCATACATGCTTGAAGCATTTAATGAAAGAATGTCAAAGATTAAAGAGATTGACACACGTGTTAAAGCATATATACGGTATTAGTTATCACAGATGGTCTCGGATACATGCTACGGTGAACAAAACATAGACGATGATATCAAACATTGCAGAGTCCTTGAATGTGGTAACCAAAGATGTGAGAGAGCTGCCCGTAGTTCAACTATTAGAGTACATGAGGACTTTTCTTGAATGTTGGACTAATGAAAAGTTATTGAATGTAAAGGGTATGTTCACATACCTTGGGAAAAATACAACAAAGAGTTTAAAGACAACAGGACATTATCCCAGAAGATGAGAGTAAATTATGGTCCATAACATTAGATCATTGATTTTATCATACTAAATATATACTGATAATTGTAGATATGTTGTTGTACAACTAGTTAATTTGTCTTTTATCAAGTGCTGACAACTTGTTGTATGCTTGTAATAAAATTGTAGGTGAGGGCTTCAACAGATTACATCCATATTGTGACAGATGGTGTGAAGCGCTTCATTGCTTACCTTCAAAACAAGAGATGTAGTTGTGGACAATTCCAGCTTGATGAACTTCCTTGTCCACATGCTTTGGCGGCTTTAAGTCACAGGAACGAGTCTTATGAAAACTATTGTTATCCTTATTACACAAGGGAGAGCTTTCTGCAAACTTATGAAATACCAGTAGACCCTCTACTTGATGAAAGCAAATGGGATGTGCCACAACATATTGCAGAAGAAGTTGTACTGCCACCTACTGGGAAAAGGCGGGTAGGGAGACCTCAAAAATAAAGATACAAACCATATGATGAAATAAATGCAAAGAAGTACAAGGTTTCATGTGGCAACTGCGGACAGAAGGGCATAACAAAAGATCTTGAAGGATGCTCCCAAAAGAAAATAAGAATTGATGTAGTATAAAGAATTTTTTTACTGAATATTGTTGATGATAATCTATCCTTTATGACATATTCAGTTGTATTTGTTCTCTTCTGGACAATTATAGTTATGGTATAATTGTGTTTCTAATTTGAATAAAATTTGTCTCCTATAATGAATGTTTGGTAAACAGATTTTAACTCTTAATGTCATTGGGATGGAGTTGTTTTATTCAGTAACTGGG
Source organism: Nicotiana obtusifolia (assembly GCA_002018475.1). Lineage (NCBI taxonomy): Eukaryota > Viridiplantae > Streptophyta > Magnoliopsida > Solanales > Solanaceae > Nicotiana > Nicotiana obtusifolia. Next base: position 21,067 of record MCJB01049472.1, on the reverse strand, counting down.
TTTATTTATTAATTTTAAGCTTTTTATAACAATACTGCTAAAGTTGAATAGATTATGTATTTTTGTATAGTAGTTGTAGACATAATTGTAGTTATAGTGTAAAGATTGTTATCTGAGAGTATCAGTGTATCATTGCTTGAAATTTCATTTAATTTAAAGCTAAACTTTTGATACCTTACATTTAGAGTAACATATGTTCACATAATATGTTAAGTATAAACTAATATGGTAAAAGAAGACAACAGAAAACATATATTATAGAGAACTAATATGGAGATCAAGTACTAACAACTTTCAACAAAAAAATATGCTATCAAATAATCTTGTTTTTCCATTGATTTTCCCACCTAGTTGGTGTGTATTTAAGGTGTACATTAGGAGTTTGAGGTTAGGAATTTGGAGAGTTGACTTTGGGAATTTGGGTGGCGATTTGGTGTCAGATTCTGATAAATTTGGTATGGTTGGACTCGTGGATGAATGGGCTTTCGGGTTTTGTGAATTTTATCGAATTTTGAGATGTGGACCCGGGGGCCGACTTTTAAGTCTATTTTTGACTTTTGATTAATAACTTAGTATTTTTCTTCTGGAATTGATTCCTTTAGCCCCTGTTGATTATATCGAATTGTTTATGGCTAGATTCGAGGCATTCAGAGGCCATTTCGCGAGGCAAGGGTGTGTTGGAGTAGAGATTTGCTTGGATTGAGTTAAGTAACACTTCTAAACTTGGACCTGGGGTTCGAAACCCCGAATTAGGTGTTATATGATTAGTGTTGAGGTGACACACATACCAAGTGACGGGTGTGTGAGAGTGCACCGTAAGAACTATGACCTAGTCGATTCCATGGAACTGTATAGTGGATTTATCTTGTTGGTATCCGTGTTTTCATCATGTGATAAGTAATTGAGCTGCCAATCATGTTAGAAATCATGTTTAGACTATTGTTGGTACTGTTGAGACCTATAGTGGTCGTTTCCTTGTTGTTGACTTATTGATTACATTGAAATTTCGTATTCAGTCATATTTATTCAGAGCATATCATTTCTCAGTCTCTGTTGCTATTTATTGCTATGTCATATCATCATTTTGGCTAGTTTCACGACACTGTGAGCCCGAGAGAGAGAGAGAGACTGGAGAGATTGATGACTGAGTGAGGCTGAGGTCCTGATTGAGAGTGACAGTTATAGAAACAGGGTGCACGCCGCAACATGTTTATTGATTTATGCCGAGATCTGGCTTATTATAGCGATTTGGCTGAAGAAGCCCCTCCAGAGTCTGTACACACCCCCAGTGAGCGCAGTTGATTATATTGAGGGATGGATCTTCCCTGGACATAGATCTTGTCCAAATCATTTATATTTGGGGATGGATCTTCCCTTGGGCTGGATTGGCCTTATACAGTACTGAGTGACTGACTGTCAGTCGAGGATTCTGAGAGTGTGAGTACACGAGACTTTCAGTGTAGCGCATCGCATATAGCATGTGCATTGACATGTAGATGGAGAGAGGTCATACTCCTCATATCATTCAGAATTTGACCTATTTTACTTGAATTGAGTTTAATTGTTGAACTTGAAAGCATGCCTACATTTTTGTACTGTTATTTTTTTGTTGAACTGTACCTGCTGAGTTCGTCACCACCTTTTAGTCCAGAGGTTAGATTTGTTACTTATTGAGTTGGTTGCACTCATACTACACCCTGCACCTTGTGTGCAGATCCAGGTGCTTCTAGTCATGGCGGTTGCTGAGTTGTGGAGTTTGGATTATCGGAGACTATCGAGGTATCTGCTTGGCGTTCGCAGACCTTGACTCTTCCTCCTTATCTTCCAATTTATGTTTCAGTTTTTATTTCCTAGACGGTGTATTAGACTGTATTATTATGTAGATGCTCATGTACTAGGTGACACCCCGATTTTGGGAGAGATTTTGTATTAAATTATGATTTCTTACTTTATTTTTAAAAGGTTTTCCTTAATTGTAATTGCTTCTGTATCTTTAAAAGCTTTAGAGTGTTGTAAATGTCTGCGTAGTCAGCTTGCCTAGTACCATGATGGACGCCATCACGACTGGTTGATTTTGGATCGTGACATTGTACACTACCGAGGGTCGTGCGGCACGAACCATAGATGCATCTATTATACTGCCGAGGCATTCGGCCCGCTCCACAAGAAAGGAAGGAATTTACCGAATTATGAGACACGTGTTTACAATACAGTATATGAGCACAAAATGAATATAATCTTTACAATTTCTCAATAACTCGCCTACAACTCAAAGTGTTAAGGTTCAGCCTATTATACATATATTTATTGCTAAACCAAATTCAGTTATAACCTTAATTAATTAAGCCAGCAGAACTAGTTCAAATAGTTCAATTATTACATGATAAAGTCCTAAGTCTACCCAGACATAAATATGCTTTAGTTATGTACGGACTCTCGTCACCTCGTGCTTACGTAGTACCCACAACTAGTTGCACATAACAATAAATATCACCTAGGAGTAGTTTCCCCCTCACAAGGTTAGACATGAGACTTACCTCGCGCCAAAGTTCCATATCCGGCTCCAATGCTACTCAAACACCTCAAACCGATGCTCGTCTGTCCAAAACTAGTCAAACAATGTGAAAACCAATAAAAATGTACTATAATTTTCATAATAAATCAATTCATAACAATTCTTAACTTTGCTCGAAAAGTAAATAAAATCCACCCTCGGGCCCACGTGCCCGGATTCCAAAAATTTTCGAAGATAAATTTTATATATAACACTACGAACTCAAATATATGATTTATTCCCGATTCCATGTCCAATTTTGTGATCAAAATCCAAAAATATCAAATTCTAGGTTTCCTACCAAAATCCCAAATTTCTACTAATTTTCATCTTTAAGTCTATATATAAATCATGTATTTAACTTGTAATAGGTGGGAATCACTTACCTTATGTTGCTTGATGAAAATCCTCTCAAAATGGCTCCCCAAATACGGTCAACCCAAGTGAAAAATGAAAGAAGAAGAGACAAATCCCGTTCTTAAAACAACTCTGCCCAGCGACATTTTCGCATCTGCGGAGACAATGGCCGCTTCTGCGGCACAAAGTTTTCTGCAGTTCCCTTCAAGCCCCTCAACCTCCAAATCTGCGGCCCCTCTAGCACTTCTGCGCCTTCGCTTCTGCGATGTTTCATTTGCAGGTGCGGTTCCGCTTCTGTGGGATTCGACCGCATCTGCGATCCCAACCTTCCCCAGCAAAATCCGTATTTGCGCTCCATTGATTACATCTGCGATTACGTAGGTGCGGGAATTTCTTCGCACCTGTGGCCTCTGCCCAACTCACTCCCAGTCGTTACTGCGGTGCGATCCTCGCTTATGCGATGTCGCTTCTGCGACCCAGCTTCCACAGAAGTGATCACACCAGCAACAAAAAAAATCCCAGCATTCCCTTAGTCCAAAAATCGATCCGTTAACCATCCGGAATCCACCTGAGACCTCCGGAACCTCAACCAAATATACCAACAAGTCCTAAAATATCATACGAACTTAGTCGGGGCTCAAATCGCGCCAAACAACGTCGGAATTACAAATCACGCCTCAGATCAACTTGTAAATTTCCAATTTCCAAATTCTACATCTTGTGCCGAAACATACCAAATCAATTCGGAATAAATTTAAATTTCGCACACGGGTCATAAATGACGTAGCGAAGCCATTCCAAGGCTCGGAACCCCAAACGGACATCGATAACACCAAAGTCCACTTCAAATCAAACTTATAAAGTTCTTCAACTTTCAAAAATTCTAACCTTCCATAATAGGCGCTGAAATACTCCCGGACCACCCGATACTCCACCCGAACATACGTCCAAGTCCGAAGTCATCATGCGAACCTATTGGAACCTTCAAATCCCGATTCCGAGGTCGTTTACTCAAAAGTCGAACCTTAGCCAATTCTTCCAACTTAAAGCTTTCGAAATTAGAATTTTCTTTCCAAATCAACTCCGAACTTCCCGAAGTTCAACTCCGATCACACATACAAGTCATAATACCTGAAGTGAAGCTACTCAAGGCCTCAAACCGCTAAACGACATGCTAGAGCTCAAAATAACTGATCGGGTCGTTACAGAGACTATACATTTGCCATCTCTAATTCAGGAAGCAAATGTTTCCCAACAAGGAGAAGATTGCAACGAAGATTTCAGTGGTATTAATTATTACAATATAATTGTAGAAAAAATAACAACTTTCATATAATTTACAATTTTCCTAACATTTATGATGCTAGCAATAAACAATGTTATGCTTTTATTTTTAACTTTGTAGGTGAACCAGTCGACTTCATCAATGTAGCTAACTCAGGCAATGATTCCAAGTATGGAAAAAAGGCAATAACACTTGATGATTTTGAGCTGCCCGAGAACTTCTCACAGATAGTTAAGTTCGGTGAAGTTAATGAAGATGAAACAACCCATGTGCACCAAGGAAGAACAAGGGTTCCTAAAAAGCATGCCAGATCCCCCTTTCTCCCTTATTTTAGTTCTGGTGGAAGCACTTCTGTTGGACATCCTCTAATTTTCAACATCAAACATCCATTTATTGGGGTTATTGGCGACGATGGTGATCCTAATTTATTGGAAGAATTCAATAAGTGGTTATATTTAGGTACCGACAAGGTTTCAAAGAGGTTAGATTCTATACTTTTTTCATATTATTGAGTGCATAGAATTTATGGATTTTCAATTGCAACTACATTTTAATTGTACTTGCTATGTCTTTAAATAGGAAGAAGGCACCTTATATTGTAAAAGATAACTAGCTCAATCCGTGGTTTGATCTTGGAGTGGTGAAAGTTGATAAAAATGATTGGTTTTATATTTGGCACATCCTGGATAAATCCTGAACAACTCGGTACACTCATACCCCGGCAGAATTTAATGATAAGCTAAAGTATTCTGTTATTTTAGATATCTGTAGATTTTTTTATTTAAAAATTGTAGTTAACTTTTCTGTGCAATGAGAAATTATGTAATTTATTTTTTTGCAGCACATTGATGTTATTTTATACTATTTGAGGAAGAGAGAAAAGTATGATCCTGAAAACAGAATATGGGTTTACAACCACTGACTGTATGTTCAAGACTAGAATAAAACAAATTTGTGAGAGGTACACTAATGCCCCTACCGATAGGAAGCTTGCTGTTATCAAACCCCAGGACGTCGTATCAGAATACGTATTGGGGTACCGATTACTTGTAAATATTGCATGGGACAAAGTTAATTTTGTGATTATGCCCATAAATATTGTTGAGAATTTCATTGGTTGCTGGCTATGTTACTAAACCTTTTGGCATTCAGCGGTTGGCCGGTGAGAGACCCTAGCAAAAAGAGGGATCATTGTATGTGCTGCTTTTCCTTCAATTTAACCAATTGAATTTTACATTGAATGCTAATGCTTTTCCCCTAATATTTATTGCAGTGATTGCAGTGTATACGTGGCAGCATTTGCAGAATATGTTAGCATTGGACAGCTCTCGATTATAAAGGAAGACCTTTCTGATATTGATCAACACTGTAGACACTATGGAGCGCTTCCTTGGGATTATGCAAGTCTTAAAACACGATAAGAACTTAGTCGATCCCCCAGATCACCTCAAACAACATCAAAAACACGAATAGCACCCCAATTCAAGCCTATTAAAACTAAGGAAACTTACAACTTCTATAAACAACTTCAAAACCTATCAAATCACGTCCAATTGACCCCAAATTTTTCACACACGTCACATTTGACATTACAGACCTACTCCAACTTTCAAAATCAGAACCCAACCCCGATATCAAAAAGTCCACCCTCGGTCAAACTTTTTAAAAATCCAACTTTCGCCACTTCAAGTCTTATTCCACTACGGACCTCCAAATCACAATCCAGACATGTCCCTAAGTCCAAAATCACCCAACGGAGCTAACAGAACCATCAACACTCCATTTCGGAATTGTTACACCTAAGTCAATATCCGGCCAACCATTTTAACTTAAGCTTTCAACCATGAGGCTAAGTGTCTCAATTCATTCCGAAACCTCACCGAACACGAACTGATTATCCCGGCAAGTCACATAACAGCTATGAAGTACAAAATGAGTAAGTAAATATGGGAATAGAGCTACAAATGTTAAAACGATCGACCGGGTCATTACAACACATTATTCTGTATCGGACAAAACAACCTCGGCAGAATCGTGCATTATATCACTAGTAATCCAAATAATCACGAGATAAACCTTCCACTGATGCCCGGTATTTTATGGTATTCCTTATTATTTGGTTTGACACTTGGCATTTTCTGAGCTATTAAGGTAGAATATAAGATCGAGAAATTTATACTTTAAAAGAAATAATTGGAAAATTGTGAAATTACATATTTACTCCACTATTACTATGCACTTCATATCTGTTATGAATTATCATTTATTTATTTGGACCTCTAGTAAGTCTTGATGTCGATCCCTCGTCACTACTTCTCCGGGGTTAGGCTAGATACTTACTGGGTATGCGTTGATTTACGTACTCATGTTACACTTCTGCACTAAATGTGCAGGATCTGACAGGTCATTTGGTAATCATCTTGGCACGAAGGCGCATCTGTTGAGGAGACTTTATGTGAGCTGCAAGTCAGGCTACGCATCACAGTCCACCGAGTCTCCATTGTAGTATTTAGTTTATACTGTCTTATTTACATTTTGAACAGATGTTGTATTATTGTTATACACCTTAGAAAATGCTCATGCACTTGTGACAGCGGGTTTTGGGGGTTCCTACGAGTTGTTCGTTCTTGTAGTTGTGTAAATATTATCATTCACCCTGTAAATTCTATCTCATACTATTTAATTAATGAAAATTATAATTTCAAATTACTAAAATGAGTAAGTAAGTTGATAGATTACCGTTTGCTTGCCTGACCGTGATGTTAGGCGCCTTCACGATCTTTAGCATTTTGGGTCTGTGACAGTCTCCTTCTCCTCATTGAAATACTCTCCTTGTATGGCAATATTTGCATTCTGATTTGGAGAGTGCACATACATAGGTTCCTTCTTTGTGGCAATAAATGTGTACAATGAAAGAGATTGTAGATCATTTGTAGTAAACAAAAATAAAAAATAAAAATAAATTATAATTAAATTGTAGTTAATTTGTTAAAATATTGTCCTGTAACTGAAATATTATATGTATTGCGAAATATGTTGAAAACACGTAGTAGATCATACCTGTAGTTTCTTTCTTGAATGCATCTTGAAATTGGGAAGATAAATCGACACCTACCGGACATGATATAGGAACATTCTCCTCTTTTTGAATGTCAGACATGTGTCCTGTATCTAAAACAATAATTGAAAATATAATATAGATTATTTGTTGATAATTTAGTAATATGTTTAACTTATGTAAGACATGTCATCAAATTGTGCTATAATCGTTCAAATATATGTTTTAGTGTTGCTGCCCGACACTTGTTTAGCAGTACTGCCATGATAATGTTGTGTGTTCTTTACTTTGTAATGCTCATCATTTTTTCTAGAACTGCCACTAAACTGCAAGCAGAATTTCTGAGGCTATATCCTTTACGAATGCTAATATAAACATAAATAGGGTAAAATATTTTTCAAAATGACTATATTTTGAATGAAACATTAGCATCGATGTTAGTATCATGTTGACTTTTTACTGCATGTAACATAGTTTTGATGGAATCATTGAACAACTCTCGAATGCTACCTAGTTCTTCAAAAACCTAGAGAGCTAAAAAAGCTTAAAAGGTATCTGACAATAAGAGGCATAGAGATATATAAAGAAGCCAAAAAATCAAGAATTAGGTATACCTCTTTCTTGAATAATCCAAGGTCTGAACCGACCTAAGGATAAAAATAAAAAGAGTTAAAGAAATATTTGACATAACATAAATTACATAACCGATCTAAGGATAAAAATAAAAAGAGTTAAAGAAATATTTGGCATAACATAAATTACATAAACCAGCTAGGAATATCATAAGTTGTTACCTTATCAATATATTTTTTTAATTTTTTTAGTTCTTTCAGAATAGCTTTCTTGTCATCTATTCCATTGACTGCTTATTTCCAGGTGAAGATGGAGCATTTTTCGGATGCTCGGCCTGCGTTTCAGTTTCTTCAAATATTCAACTTTTTCTGGCAAAATCATTCTAGAAAGCTCTTCTAGGGCTTCAATCATGTTGGTCAACTGAGTGAAAAAAAAATGAGGCAGTTAGTCATCATATGTATATAATTTGTAGATAATTTGTAGTTATATTGTCTGTACCAAAAACACGTAGAATTATTGTGTTAATTATGTCAATATTTTGAGATACCTTATAAAAAAGTAAAAAAAATCTACCTCGATCCATGATGGTTTGATCATCCTCTCTTCTAATGAAGAAATCCATATCTTGTCCTTTGTTGCTGTCTAGTTAACGATACGTGGGTAGCTATATCTGTGTTGACTGTAGAGCAACACTCATGCAACCAGATTTGCATAGCGAGTGAAAAACCTCGAAGGAGATAAAAATGCACAGAAGGGTTCAGTTTATGCCTAACAAACTGAAGCAAATGTGTATAAGCTTCTATACCCTATGCGAAATTCGCATACTACCCTGGTCAACCAAATAGAACATAAAGTGGTCTATCAAACCATTATCTTTCTCTGAAGGACAGAGGAAGAACTCAATCAGATAAAGAATACATAGCTTGACTGCATCCTCATCATTCACCCAACTACGGCTGGTTACAATTTGTTTCAGGTACGACTTCTCAACTTTTTCCTTGTTCAAAAAATAACTCCTCATTGTTTTACTATCATACTTAGAGTGTAACCAAAGTCGGTTACTTCTACAAAACATTTGAGGCCAGCAATAAGAGCAAACTCCCTCAACCCAAAGTTCATCCTCTCACCCTTTATCTCTGCTATAAAAAAATCAGACTCGAATGTGTTCAATTCATACTTCATCAGAAGGTAAATTGTCGGATTTTGGATACATATTTTGGGCATGCGAAGAAAGTGCCCAAAACATGTCTTCTTAAATGATTTTATCCCATTTTCAAACAATAATACCGTGATTTGGGCAGAAACAACAAGGTCGGATAATGTTTGAAACCTAGTGATAACATAATCAACATCGTGTAGTACAAAAAGTACTCGATTCTGCACCCAAAAAAAAAAGTTAATAAAACATTTTTAAAGACAGAAAAACAAAATAATAATAATTCTGCTACTCTTTATCTACAGTCAGAAAGACAGTAATACATTGCAGACAAATAAACTACAAAATTATTATATAAATATAACAAATGAACTACAGTGAAGCTACAAATGAACTGACAATTTTATGTTTAGAGCAAAAAACTAGAAAGTAACTTACATTTAAAAAATTAGGGGGAAAACTAACAAGTCGGCATAATATATACAATTTGTTTATAGAAAATGAAATTAACATCTACAAAGAGAGCAAAAATTATACAGTAAACCAACTAAATCATGTAATACATACCCTAACAAAATTATTTCAAATAATATACAACAAATCTACATTTTCCAGAAATATGTAAAAAATTTGATAAACAACAAGAAATATACACAATTTAGACAAAATTTCTACAATCACAGAATAGAAAAAAAAATAGGTATCGGGATGAGAATGAAAACAACTTTTTAACTAAAAATAAAAAACAAAAATTATAAGTACTACAATTTTACCTTCTCTAATGATTATTGTGATATGTTTTTAGGAGATTTTTGAACCTTCTTCCTTTTGAAGGTTTGCCAGCGGGAGAAACTCTGTTTTTTTTTTTTTTGCAGGTTTTGGAATCACTTCTTCTTCGACGAAATCGTCATCACCAGCAATTTCTTTGCCCTTCCGGTTTACTGATTCTAGCAGATGTCGAAGCTTTAGTAGCATCCCTGTCATGCTTGAGTTTTTTTCGTGTCTCTGCCCTAACTTCACGAAGGGAAAGCTTGGACTTTCTCTCTGGCATTACATGTCAGGATTTCACCATTTTTTGGGGTGAATCCTGTAAGAAAGCACCCAAATCAAAAGTAGGAATATCACCATCAGTAGCTTTTTTAGGGCTTTTTCTCGGAGTTCCTTTCTTCTTCATCGTAAGGAAAGGAAAATTTGAAGTAATAAGGATTTCGTACGGATTGTGATAGAGAAATTGTCAAAGATTTTTAAACAAAAATAAAAAAAAACGTTTGTGGAGGGAGAGAGGATCAGAATCGTGGGGGGTGTGGGCAGAGAAACATGGAGGAGTGAGATATGTACGTTAGATACTGAATAGAGTAATTAAAGGAGTTAATTGATATCTCATTTAATTCTTAAAATGTATATAATTGGTAAACTGTATATGCCCATGTAATTAAATTAAAACTTGAGTAGGAAGAGTAATAAGATTTCATATAGTGTATAGGAAGGTAAAAATCTCTTAAGATTAATATGGTCAATTTTATTGTTAATTAATATTAAAAAATAAATTTCTTTATATATGTAAAAAGAGAAAAGAGAAAAGATTCCTTAAAGTGAACCGGAGGAGTAATTAATCGAAAAGAATATTTTGGGATCCCTGGGCAGACAAAGTCCAAACTGTCATTTATTTCAGCCTTGACTTGATCCTCGTCATTCAGGACTAGATCAATAGTCGTACCATCCAAATTGTAGCCAATGTGTCTTGTGAAGCAGTCAACCTAGGACCTACTTTATGGATTATATCACCAGGTGAAGAACTCCAGCTGTTTTTTGACACTTTCAGTTGGAAAAAATGTTTAATTTAGAACTATTTTATTGACTAATATAAATTTATCTGTTTTTCCTTTCTCTCTTTTGCACAGTAAGACTGTATATAGTAAGAGGAAAAATAAGTGAAGAGTGAATTGCAGCCGTCAGATTAATAAGGCGAATGAGATTTCAATTATAGGGGAGAATAATGATAGGAAGCTTAGCTATATCTTGTGTAGTGGTATTAGTTCTAGTTTATCTTCTTTTTTTCTTCTATGCATGTAATAAGAGAGTAAAGAAAAACTCAATTGATAGTAGTATTCCGGAAATCACTAAATTCAAACTCATGATATTGCAGTACTGACAACGCTGTTACTAAGTTCAAGAAAGAACTTCCGCTTCCCATGAACAACGCCATCAAACACAACCCAGATAAGGATCTGGACTCGCATATCCCCCAAAACCCCCTGACATTACCAATAAGCACAAGCATGGGGAACACAGCACCCAGATTTCATCCTTCAAGGAAAAATTACTAACCTATGAATCCATGGCAGACATCAACTCGATGATCCTAGATACCCCCCTATCCCCTAACAACTCAAATGTCCAAGGAGTTCAAGATGACACAACCATGGAAAACATGATGTTTGACATTCCTACGATCGGTACTTAGGGCATCAAGTAGATAAAGTTAACTGAAGCCGACCGGAATAGGATGTACTCGCCATGGAAATACTCCTTAATTGTAAAATTGATTGGGAAAAAAATCCTACATTAATACCTAAGAGAAAAAATGGTAAAACTTTGGAAACCCACTGAACCTTTTCCTCTAATTGACCTGGGCCATGACTACTTATTCATTATCAAGTTCACTAAGGAAGAAAATATGATACAAGCTCTTCAAAATGGCCCATGGTTCATTAATGACTACTTTCTTTCAGTGCGACAACGGAAACCAAATTTTGTAGCAGAGAAAGCCAAGCAGGTTCACACGGCAGTCTGGATACGACTACCACAACTTCCTACATAATTCTACGACGGCATAATACTACAGAAAATTAGTAACTAAGTTGGAAAGCTCCTCAAGATTTGCGCCTGCACGAGTGCTACCCTCAGAGGAAGATACGCGCGACTCTGTATTGACTTGCCATTAGATAGAACAGTTCAAACATGCATCCTAATAGGCACACACCTACAACAATTAGTTTATGAAGGGAATAATTTCCTATGCAAAATCTGTGGCCACCTTGGGCACACAGTTAACACATGCCTCCAAGCACCAAAAAATACAGGGATAACGCTAGATTACAACAACAGTTTACAGGACCATGACAAAGAAAAGAACAGCCCACAACCTCCACTAGAAGATCAATGACAAATAGTCACCTTCAATAGGCGGAGGAACCAAGGGAAAGGGAAAGCGTCGGAAAAACAACTCGGAACTTTCTTGGCCAACAACTCACAACCAGGTACTAGTATTGATGTTAAAATCTATGACGCAGTGTCAGGTAAGTATCTCAACACCCAGAAATTAACTTATAAAGCTATTAATAACCCTATGCTTTTTAATAACTCAACAATATGGGACCTAAAAATATTAATACAATCTCACATCCTAATGTTAAGGAAGATGAATTAATTCTCACTTCTAATAAATTCGATTCTCTGTAATCAGAAATCCATCTCTATCACTGCAAAGAAATAAACGACTTCTGTCAGTGACAAACATTCTGCATACGCCTCTCCTTCGATAACTCCAAAGCAATCCCTAGCCTTCAAAAGAGCAGCCACTAACGAATGTACATGCGGCGACTCAAAAACATGCAATTACTCAAACCCTAATCTATTCGCCAAATCAATGCCAACTAATCACCCTACCTATACAGACAACACGCAAGCTGCCTCTCCTTCTAACCAAACTTACAACAACACTTGGCAAAGGAAATAAGCCAAGTGTCAATGATAATACTCCCTCCAATCACCGAAAATCCTTCTCCCCAATCTTCTCCTTCTCTCATGCATGCAAAATCTTCTCCATTAGATTCACAATTATTGACAACAACTATTCACTCAACCATGACATCTATATATTACACTCAACATCCAGACCAACCTCAACAAAGCCAGAATTCTCTCAAACTCCCTTCTCAACGTTCCTCACGCTTTTAATTCTCAACGTTCCTTACGCTTTTGGTCATGTGTGAATTATTGCAACCTAATAGACCTAGGCTTTAAAGGAGCAAAATATACCTGGACTAACCATAGAGTTAACTTCAATGGTCTAATCCTAGAACGACTAGATAGATGTCTTGCCAACACTCGGTGGCTCGACCAATACCGTGATGCGTCTATATATCACTCATCTACCTAGAACTCACTCAGATCATACCCCTCTACTTCTCCAATTCACCAAGCCTGCCCCTCCCTATAGTAAGAAACTCTTTAGGCTCGAAATCTTTTGGTGTTATCACCATGATTTAACACTATTGTCAAAGACTCTTGGCATGAGAGACAACTCTTGAAGCCACTAACTATTTCCAACATAGGGTTTTGCATTGAGCAAAGTCTAACTTTGGTAATATTAATAGGAAGGAAAATAAAATTCTTGCAAGATTCCAGCGCATTCAATCCTCCCCGAAATATCCCACTAGCCATTTTCTACATCTTCTGGGAAATGATCTTATATTTGAATATAACAACATCTTGAAAATAGAGGAAGACTATTTGAAAATTCGGTCTCGTATTAATTGGCTTAACGATGGGGATGCTAATACAAAATTCTTCCACCTAAATGTAGTGAATCGTAGAAGAAAAAATAGTATCTCCTTTTTCAAAGATAGTGATGGCAAATGAATCAATGATCAAGCACAAATCCTCAATCACACTGTTGATTTTTTCCAAAAAGCTTTCCAAACTGACCACATAGATATGCCTTTGAAAAATATCCTCAATTCACAAACTTGCTTCGGAAACGTAGATCTCTCCGAACTAGATTGCCCATTAAAATACTTTGAAGTTACCTGTGTTATCTTTTCTTTTAAACCTTTTAAGGCCCCGGGCCCAGATGGAATCCACCCTTTTTTTTTAATCAAAAATATTGGCATGTAGTTAGAAATTCTATTTTAACTTTTTGCCCCAATAATTTTAAGAATCTCTCAGGTCCGAAAACTCTAAACTCTACCTATATCTTCCTCATTCCAAAGTTTCATAGTGCGAACAACCTCAATAATTTTCGCCCTATAGGACTTTGCAACACTATCTACAAGGTTATTACAAAAATTATTGTTAACAGAATTAAGCCCCACCTTGATAGGCTGATCGGCCCCTATCAATCTAGTTTTCTCAAAGGTAGAAGAACTAGTGACAACGCCATTATTATTTAAGAGATTGTTAACCATTTCAAAAAAATTAAGGGTCGCCAAGGAAAAGTCCTTTTAAAGACCGATCTAAAAAAGGCTTTCGACAGGCTTGGATGGTCCTTCATTTATTGTACTCTTCTCTTCTTTAAATTTCCCCCACGAATCACCAAGCTTATCATGAGTTGCATCAGTACATCTAGAATTGCTATTTTGATTAACGGGTCCAAAATAAGTTTTTTCCATCCATCAAGAGGTATACGACAAGGTGATCCAATGTCACCACACCTTTTTTATATTTTGTGTGGAATTACTATCCAAATATATAAACCATCAGGTGAATATTGGACTCTAGGATCCTATCAAACTCAATCCCACTGGACCATCATCCTCTCATCTATTCTATGTTTCAGCTAATGTCAATTTAAAGTCAATCCACACAATAAAGCTAGGTCTTCTTTTCTTCTCTCAAATATCTAGACAAAAACTCAATAATACCAAATCCAAAATCATCTTATCTCGAAATTGTGACACTCAAACCAAAACACACCTCGCGAATATCCTCAATATTAAAATCAGTGATAGTTTTGGTAAATACTTGAGATTCTCTATTCTCGCACGTAAACCTAAGGCCTCTGACTTAAGCTACATCATTGACAATATGAACTCTAAGCTTACTACCTGGAAAACAAACTTTCTTTCAATTGTGGGGAGAACAACCCTAGCAAGATCAACTCTTAACTCTATCACAAATCATGCAATGCAATACCTGCTCCTCCCCTCCTCCACACTCAAGCAAATCAACAAAATCCAAAGAGATTTTATCTGGGGAACTACCACTCTGAAAAAGAAATTCATTACATCAAATGGACCACTGTCACTCAACCCAAACAAGCTGGGGACTTAGGACTTAGGAAAGCAGCTGATAAAAATATGGTCTCGCTTGTCAGTCTCTCTTGGAGACTGTTCATCAACCCAAGTTCCATATGGGCCGCCATACTAATTAGCCAATACAGCCATAAGAGAAATCCCACCTCTCACTCTTTCATCTAGAACAACATTCTGACAGGTTGAAAAACTTATAGTAAGGGTCTTGAATGGGTGATTGGTACAGGAAATATTAGTTGCTGGTTCTACGCGTGGATACCTAGTCTCTTACCTCTAAATACTCTAATTCAAGGGCCGTTAAATCAATCTGACACAACCCTTAAAGTCAAGGACTTTTGAATTTCTGATCATTGGGATCTCTCCATGTTGTCCTTTGTACTTCCTCCAGATATAAAAAAACATAATTTTTTTCATCAACCGTGCCACTACCAATAATACTAGAAATATCCCAACTTGGGCCATATTTCAAACAGTATATTTTCTACGAGCTCTACCTACAAATTAATCTCCACTCCAACACCTACTAACTATAAGTTCTACTTGTTTGGAAACTAAAAACACTCCATAAGATTAAATACCTTCTTTGGCAATGCTCCCATAATCAACTTCCCACAAAGCAATATCTCCATCACATTGGCATCAACATCGACATTACTTGCTCAATTTGTAAAGTGCGGAGGAGACAATTACTCATATTTTCCTTGAATGTCCTATAGCCATGAAATTTTGGAGTAATCTGCACCAAAACTTTCTTCCTTTAAATCAAAATTCTGAGCACTAGCTCACCTTATTAAAAGACACAAACATAACTACGGATCATTTAGGAATTCCATGGGAAGAATTCTTCCCATTTGCTATTTGGAATTTTTGGCTCAACAGAAATAATAGCTTGTTTAACAACCTATGCAGCCAATTGTCTCTAGATACGGTTATCATGCACTGCAAAGGGTACAAATATCGTACAAACTCTTCTCATTACACCCCTCATACTTCAACCATCATAATAAAGTGGCACCTGCCCGCAACAGTTTCCCGTAAGCTCAACATTAATGGTGCCTTCAAGGGTAAGTATAAGAAAGAGGGCATTGGCGGAATTTTTAAAAACAACCATGAGGACTGGATCCTGGGATTTTGCACCTCAGTCATTTCATATACTCCTGCTTACATAGAGCTACTGGCACTCAGGACTGGGCTACAATTAGCCTGTGAAAAAAAAATTAAGTTTAGAAATTGAAATTGATGCTACAAATATCATTCGCCTGCTTGGAATGGACACTTGTTCATTGTATACTAACTTGGTTACTAAGTGAAGATCACTACTAAGAAAACTGGGGAATCCACCAATCCGGCATAAATTCAATGAAGGAAACAAGGTTGCTCACCTTTTGGCTACCAAAGGATCCAAGCAAACAAACATTGGCCCTCTATCTCTTTGGGAGCAACCGCCGGCTGCCTTTTTGAAACTAGCCCATGATGACGATATCGGCTTTACTAACTCTAGACTTGAATCTACTAATGTTCTTAATAGCTTGGCTGAATTTGAAATCCTAATTACAACAGCACTGTGGTTGTTGTATTGGGTCGGATATATTCGACCGCATGAGGAGGATCGGGACCGGGCACAATGCAAGACCGGGTTGCTTCAATCCGGGGTCAGTAAGTTGGGTACGAAACTGGAGCAACCGAGATAAGGCAATCGGCATCGATCGACGAAGACACACCTCGTAATGAAAGATCAGTTCGACCGGATCTCGTGGATTCCTGATATCTCGACGGGAGTGAAGATCTCAACCGTCATAGACGTTAAACCATTATTTTAGGGATATTCCACCCTGTAATCAAAGGGATTTTATCTTGTAATTAGGTTCTTACCATATAGAGAGTCTTCTTTTTTACCTATAAGAAGGGTATCTACCTTCATGGTAACACACAAGATATACGAGAAAAATACTAAATATTTCAGCTGTCTTTTATCAAAATCAATCATCCTTTATTGTATTTCAATTCATTATCAGCAATTCATTCAAATATTGCGGTTCGATCGTTCTTTTGCTTATTAAAATTCAATTACTAAACATTATATTTTACGTTGTATCAAATCAATTCGTACATCCTTAGCACCACGAACAAATTCAATTGTTACTCGGATTTCAAGTTAAACAGTTTGGCGTCCACGGTGGTACTGAACATTATATTTTGCGTTGTATCAAATCAATTCGTACATCCTTAGCACCACGAACAAATTCAATTGTTACTCGGATTTCAGGGTAAACAGTTTGGCGCCCACCGTGGGGCTAAGGATATTAGTGAATTTTTTGATACAATTCTCTGTTACACACTATTTTACACTTGCTCTTTGCAGAATCTTCTATTTTTCAGATTACAGCACAATCATGTCACACTCACTCCCCGTCAACAACGAGTTTAACCACTAAGGCGAAAACAACGTTATGCCCGGAAACGAGGTCCCGATCGATGCCAACTCCCAAATAGCAGTCGACGCTGATCAGACCCCTGGCCCATCAAACAGCGTTCGAGGGGAAAATCACTTGGGGATTCAACATAGTGGAGGAAATGAAATCAGCCTCAAAGTAATATTTGATATGCTGTAAGCCCAGCAAGCGGCCATAGCCCAATTACAAAGTCGCGATCGGAACCCGGGCGGAGCCGAAGCCATTTATTCTCGAGGGGTAGCCCAACAAAATGAGCGGATCACAGCGCAACCAGATGAGAACGGTTCAGGAATAAACTCCGTGATTATCAAAATGCTCGAGGAGTTGACTAAACGGGTCGAGACGGGTGAAAAAAGAATCGAGGCAAACGACAAGAAGGTTGAAACCTATAATTCAAGGGTAGACCAGATACCGGGAGCCCCTCCGCTGTTGAAGGGTTTGGACTCGAAAATGTTTGTGCAAAAACCTTTCCCGTCCAGCGCCGCTCCAAAATCGATTCCGAAAAAGTTCCGCATGCTCGAAATCCCTAAATATAACGGGACTTCGGATCCAAATGAGCACGTGACGGCTTACACCTGTGCTATAAAAGGAAACGACCTCGAAGATGATGAAATTGAGTCCGTCCTCCTGAAAAAATTTGGAGAGACCCTCTCCAACGGAGCAATGACGTGGTATCACAACTTACCACCGAATTCTATTGATTCCTTTGCCATGCTTGCCGATACCTTCGTCAAAGCGCATGCGGGCACCATCAAGGTTGAAACGAGAAAATTAGATCTATTCAAAGTTAGACAACGCGACAGCGAAATGCTAAGAGAGTTCGTGTCTCACTTTCAAATAGAGCGAATGGACCTGCCACCGGTTACAGATGATTGGGCCGTGTAAGCCTTTACTCAAGGGCTCAATGCCAGAAGTTCTGCGGCATCTCAGCAACTCAAACAGAGCTTGATCGAGTATCCAGCCGTCACTTGGGCAGACATTCATAACCGGTACCAGTCGAAGATCAGGGTAGAAGATGATCAGATCGGGGTTCCATCGGGCTCTTCCTACCCTATTAGAACTTTTGACCGATCTCTAAGGGATAACTATCGAGAACCAAGATCGAATCGAGATAGACACCGGCCATACCCAGAAGATCGAAGAATTGTCCAGAGGGGGCACAAATCCCCAAGACAAGAAAGCAGGAACGACCCTAACCAAAAGAACAGGAGACCATTGCCGAAAAATAACTTCGAGAGAACCAGTAACCGCCAAGAAGCACCTCGATTGTCCGAGTATAGTCTTAATGTCGATTCGGCGACCCTTGTTTCAGCAATTGGCCACATCAAAGACACCAAATGGCCAAGGCCGTTACAAACGGACCCTGCCAAGAGAGACCCCAACCTTATATACAAGTATCATGGCACTCACGGGCACAGAACAGAAGATTGCCGGCAGCTGAGAGAAGAAGTAGCCCGGTTGCTCGAAAACGGACATCTTCGGGAATTTTTAAGCGATCGAGCAAAAAACCACTACGAAAATAGGAACAGAACAGCAAATCAAGAAGCGCCAAGGCACACAATCAACATGATAATCGGGGGAGCAGATGCGCCTCAAGTACCGGTGTTGAAACGCACCAAAATATCTATTACCCGAGAAAAACGTACTCGGGACTATGCAACAGAAGGAACTTTGTATTTTAGCGACAAGGATATCGAAGGTCTTACACAACCTCATAATGATGCACTGGTAATATCGATGCTAGTACATGATACCCGAGTCAAACGCATACTTATCGACCCCGGGTGCTCAGCCAACATAGTTCGCTCTTGGGTCATTGAGCAACTGGGTCTGTCAAACCGAATTATCTCCGAGGTCCGGGTCCTCAACGGTTTCAACATGGCTTCAGAAACAACCAAGGGTGAAATAACGCTGATGGTGAATATCGCTGGGACTATCAGGGCAACAAAATTTTGCGTAATCGAAGGTGATATGAGATATAACGCCTTGCTCGGGAGGCCTTGGATACATGATACCAAGGCCGTACCCTCAACCTTACATCAAATGTTGAAGTTTCCATCGGCCGAGGGAGTCGTCACCGTCTACGGGGAGCAGCATGCGGCGAGGGAAATGTTCGCAGTGGAAGAAGCGGCACCGAAATCTACCGTTCCCCCACAGAAGGCTAAATAGCAATCAGAGAAGCCGCCTTCAACAAATGAGGGTGAGCAAGATCAACTCAACGAAGATAGTTACAGGGTACCCCGATCGTTTATTGTTCCGGATGAGTCCGAAGCAACCAAGTTGACGGTCGAGGAGCTCGAACAAGTCTCGATCCACAGCAACACACCCGATCGAAAGGTATACCTGGGCTCGGGTTTAGACTCCGAGCTTAGGTCAAAATTACTTACTTTCCTTTCAGCTAATGAAAATTCCTTTTCTTGGTCCCATTTAGACATGACAGGCATACCACCGGAAATTGTAACGCACAAGCTGAGTATCGACCCGAAATTCCAGCCAATCAAACAAAAAAGAAGACCTCAGTCCGAAGTTAAACAAGCCTTCATCAAGGACAAGGTAACTAAACTCTTAAATATAGGGTCCATTCGGGAGGTTAAGTACCCAGAATGGTTGGCTAATGTAGTTGTAGTCCCTAAGAAGGGAAACAAACTTAGGATGTGTATAGATTATAAAGACCTAAATAAAGCATGCCCCAAAGACTCCTTCCCCTTGCCCAACATCGATCGCATGATCGATGCTACTGCTGGCCACAAGACTCTTAGTTTTCTTGACGCCTATTCTGGGTATAACCAGATACAAATGGATAAGGATGACCAAGAAAAAACATCCTTCATCACTAAGTATGGCACTTATTGCTATAATGTGATGCCTTTCGGGTTTAAGAATGCAGGGGCGACATATCAACGCTTGGTAAATAAAATGTTTGAAAAACAACTAGGTAAAACGATGGAAGTTTATATCGATGACATGTTGGTTAAGTCCCTACGAGCAGAGGACCATTTAAGTCATTTGCAGGAAACATTTGACGTTCTGAAGAAATACAACATGAAATTGAATCCGGAGAAATGCGCGTTCAGAGTGGGCTCTGGGAAGTTCCTTGGGTTTATGATCTCGAACCGGGGAATAGAAATCAACCCAGACAAAATTAAAGCCATCGAGGACATAACGGTCATTGACAGCGTCAAGGCCGTACAGAAATTGACAGGCCGGATTGCAGCTTTGGGCCGATTTATATCGAGATCATCGGACAGGAGTCATCGATTCTTCAATTTGCTAAAAAAGAAGAACGAATTCTCATGGGGAACGGAATGCCAACATGCATTGGAAGAACTAAAAAGGTATCTTTCTAGATCGCCTTTACTACATACACCGAAAACAGGCGAACAGTTATACCTTTACCTCGCTGTATCGGAGATAGCAGTGAGTCGGGTCCTGGTCTGAGAAGAACAAGGTACGCAATTTCCCATTTATTACGTTAGTATGACATTAGGAGAAGCCGAGACCGGGTACCCACACTTAAAAAAACTAGCATTCGCTTTACTGAGTGCCTCTAGGAAATTGAAACCATATTTTCAATGTCACCCAATATGCGTGGTGAC
>MCJB01049471.1:28924-42982 GCA_002018475.1 Nicotiana obtusifolia | reverse complement strand
TATGATAAATGTTGTGAGAGTGGGACTTTCTTTTCAGTGAGGGCACATACATTGCTAGGTTGATAGTAAGTTGAGCTTTGAGTAAGGCATAAATGTATTCAGCTGAAGGTAGCCTTTAGTTACATTGTTGAGGCTTAAAGTTCACTAATTGATTGGTTGTCTTTGAATATATTGATGATTCAAGGAGGGTACAGTACTCAAAGAGTTATACTTGAGATACTAAAAACAAACACCGTCCACGGTCAGTATTGTCTCATGTTTGATAAGTAGAGTCTAGATTAGGATAGTATTATTTTAGTTGCTTGAGGACAAGTAAGAGTTTAAGTTGGGGGTGTTGATGTGCCGGGTAATTTCGGCACATTTTGATATTACTTGCTTAAAGTTTGACTTGTTTTACTTACAAATTATCATGATACTTATGTAATTTTAGTGTATTTGCAGTATATCAAGTGTAAGGACCCAGAAGTACGGAAAAGAGTTCAAAAAGCCAGCTGAAGACAAGAAAAGAAGTAAGAGCATCGTATATGCGAGTATGCGATCGCAAATAGAAAATGCGAATCGCATATTCCACAAGCAGATCGCAAACAAGGACAGAACTCTAGGCCAATCTTCATGACGAGAATTTGCGACCGCAAAACAGGAATGCAGAACGCGAAATGAGAAGGTGAAATCGAAAACACAAACAGAGTTCTGGGTGAAAATCAGAGTGGAGAATGCGATCGCATATCGCGATCGCATAATCAACATGCGAACCGCGAATCAAAACGCGATGAGAGCAAAACTTTCTGGTGGAATTTGCGACGGGCGATGATGATCTGCGGTCCACATTTCTGTTCTGTGACAGAAATGCGGTCCGCATTTTTAACACAGGGGCAAATCAGACCGAAATTTGCCTCGGGTTTTGGGCCTCTATAAATAGGTTTTATAGGGTTTTGTGAGAGGAAGCTTGTCAAAATTTAGAGTACAAAGTACGGCAATTGATTGAATTCTTAGAAGCTTTTGGGGATTAAATACCTTCTATTTTGTAAGATGATATCAATTACTCTTCATTGTTCTTTAATTATTAGCATGTGTAGCTAAATTCAAACGCTGAGGTTGTGAACCCTAGATGGGTAGAATGTTGTTGAGATCTTGATATTGAATCTGATTTCGAAGGAAGCTTGATATTTATTTATTTCTTGTTCTTCAATTAATCGTTAGTGGTTGCAAACATTAACGAACGCCAATTAACTCTATATTATCTTGGAAAAGTGAGATAGAATTTGGTAGAAATAATTAACAAAGACTCAAGGCTTTAAACCTTGTTTAATAAAATCACTTAGGAATGAGTAGGTTTTAATTTGGCGTTCAATTGGTTCGTCTTAAGCATGACTCTTTTGTATTCGGGAGAATCGTAGAGAGGATACATTATCCAATTATTGGGAAATATTGGATAGTAAATTAAGCATCAATTGCATATGAAGAAAGGTATTCAATATTAATATCAAGAACATTCTACTACATTAAGGGGGACACAACCTTGGTTTCTTAAATTCATATTTTTCACATTCATACTATCAAAATTAGTTTCCAGTTTTCGTTTACTTATACATTCAACACTCCTTTATTCTATTTGACGTACTTGATAGAATTACGACTTAGTCAAGTATTACATTAATTAGATAATAGTTTCACACCTATTCCCTGTGGGATTCGACCCCAACCTTGTTGGGTTATTATATTTGACATCGACCGCTTACACTATTATTAAGGTGTAATTTGAGCGAATCAATCTTCATCACCTGAAATGATTCCTTTCTCGGCCGTAGTGTTATTCTCATCAAATATAACATGCACTGATTCTTCTACAGATAAAGTACGTTTGTTATAAACTCTAACTGACCTACTATTAATAGAATAATTGAGAAAAATACCTTGATCACTCCTTGGATCAAACTTCCTAAGGTTATCCTTACCATTATTGTGGATAAAATATTTACTCCCGAACGGATGACAGTAACCTATATTAGGCCTTTTACCTTTTCATAATTCAAATAGAGTCTTCTTCAAGATGTGTCTTATGAGACATCTGTTGAGGAAATGATATGATATACTTACTGTTTCTACCCAAAAATGATTTGGCAATGAATATTCTAAAATTATTATTCTGCCATATCTTGCAGAATTCTATTCTTGCGTTCAGCTACCCCATTCTGTAGGGGTGGTCTTAAGGCTAAGAAATTGTGAGTGTATCGTTGGTCATTGCTGAAATATTCAAAGGCTCTGCTTTCAAATTCTCCTCCATGTCACTTTGAATGGTTGAGAAGAGATACCCTTTTTCTCTTTCAATTCTTTTGCAAAAATTCTCAAAATTTTTCAAAGCTTCATCTTTATGAGATAAGAAAATCACCCATGTAAAACGTGAGTAATCGTCAACAATAATAAAGGCATATCGTTTACCACCAATGCTGGCAGTTCTGGTGGGTCCAAATAAGTCCATGTGAAGTAATTGTAAGGGCTTGGTTATGGACACAATGTCGTTGGTTTTGAAAGAGTTTCTAGTTTGTTTACCAATCTGACATGCATCACATATCTGATTCTAGAGAAATTGAGTTTGGGATTGCCAATAACTAGATCATGCTCGGAGAGTTTTTTAATTAGATGCATGCTTGCATGGCCAAGTTTTTTATGCCATAACCATGGATCATCAGATATGGATGCCAAACAAATATGACTATCTAGATTTTCGATACCATCAAGAATGTATACAATTTCATACCTTTTTCCTGGGAGAATGATTTTACCTGACTCATCTTCAATGGCACATCCTGTTTTCTTGAATTTAACTTCATATCCCGAATCATATAATTGACTTATGCTCAAGAGATTATAGTTGAGTCCATCCACAAGGTATACTTCTGTAATATCACAGTTATTGCTGAATAGAACTATGCCGGTACCAACGATCTTTCCTTTTGAATCATCACCAAATTTGACATTTTTTTGTGACTTCTTTGAACATATTTTTGTCACCCGTCATGTGACTGGAACATGCACTGTCTAAGTACCATTTTCCTTTGCAACTCTTTCTGTGGTGTTCCTGCAAAATAGAATTATCGCCTTCTTTTAGGTACCCAAACTTGCTTGGGTCCTTGTTGGTTAGTTCTACTGGAATTATGGTTGTTTTTGGGTTTCCAAATCCATCCTGAAACATTAGATTTATGAAATCTACAAAAAAAACATTTGTGTTCAACCTTGTTACAGTAATGATACACATGGGTCGATTCAGTTTTTGATCTACAACTTGTATTAGTACTTGTGGACTCAATTCTAACAGGTTTTTTTTTTCCAGTTGACTTGTAAGTCGCTTGGTTAGACTTGACAGAATTGTGACTGGTGGATTTGCACATGCCAGTATGTTGCATTTTAAGTTCCCAGTCCTTCTTCTCCCTATTGAGTCTCTTTAATTCATTTCATATTTTTTAGACTCCTTTAAGGTAAGGTCAAGAATATCCTGCAATTCATTAAATCTATCACAGTTATAGGGTCTTACCTCGCTTGTTTCACCACGTGCCATGAAGCAATTTTTAGTGTCTTATTTGCATTCATCATCTGATGCATCTTCATTAGTCCAGCAACCAGAATATTTGTTCATATCATTTTCCAAAATACTCATGAAGCACAAGAGTCACGACCCCAATTTCCCTTCGTAAGATGTCGTGGTGGCACCTAGTCTCTAAGACTAGGTAAGTCTAACACTTGCTGATTAAATAATTGATTTTTAACCAAATAACTATTAAGCATGAAACAGACGTTTCTATAATAAGTCAACAATCTCAACATGATACGATGTCCAAAAACCAATAGTACAAGTCTTAAGCTTTTCTAAGAGTCACTAGAATTAACAATACATTATTGTTCCGAAAGAATAGGAAACAATAGAAATAAAATACAATAGAAGGTGACTACGGAGCCTGCGAATGTCAAACAGGTATACCTTGAAGCCTTTAGTCGCGCAGACATAAGTCTCAAACCAACTCGATCATAAGTACATGGATCTGCACAAAAATATGCAGAAGCATAGCATGAGTACGCCACAGCGGTACCCAGTAAGTATCAAGCCTAACCTCGGTAGAGTAGTGATGAGGCCAGGTCAAGACACCTACTAGACATGTAAACATGTGCAGGATATAACTTAAAGCTAACAATGGAAAGAAAATCAATGTAAGACCACCAGCAGAAGGATAACAAATTTACAATCAACAGTGAAAATAACAGAAGCACGAACAGCAACAAGAAATATGCGGGTAATAAAGAAACGAATGACAACTCAATCAATTAAATCATTCCTAATGCACAATTTACAACAAGAATTACCCGAGGTACCACTCCTCATAATCTCACATCATAAGTCGCAACTTTCAAATCTTATACGTATGGCACCTCGTGCCTACATTTTCTCAAATCACTTTCGCACGGCAAAACCCACGTGCCCCATGTACATTGTATGCGCATCAAATGCTAATTAAAATATTCAAGAGATTTATTTAAATATACTAAGGCATAATAACAACCTTGAATAAAGTAGAGGTCAAATAAAAAAATAAGTTTATTTTAGAAATCATTGGCGTGAAGAAAAAAAATATTTTCCAAATAAAATAAAGCATCAGATAAACTACTGAATTAAATATAGAATTTGTTAAATTGAAACATAATAACAATTTTTTTAAGTAAGGTAAAAACAACAGATAGGATAAGGAGATTAAGTTGAGAAATCAATTAAAGTGAAATATGACGACTATTAAGAATAGTAAAGTACCGAATGAAACGATGAGTTTTAACTTAAGAGTCACATAAGGTAAGCATGTTAATAATTTCGTTATTTAAAATTGTTATGTTACCAACAACTCAGCAGGGTATGAGATAATGACTCTGCGTAGTAAATTCATCTAGAAAATCAATTCACCAAGTAAACACGGAAGCACATATTGACATCTCGAATTAATACAACAGTTCACGTAGGATGCATGACTCACACAAGACATAACAACAACAAGTATAACACACACAATCCATTGCGGTGCGCAATCCGATTCCACCGTATCATTATTTATCAATATCATAATCCTTCCTTATTCCACCATAATATCAATAAACAATATCAAGTATCACATATACAAGCTGTTGCGGCGCGCAATCCGATCCCACCATATCATCTTATATCAATATCATAATCTTCCATTATTTCACCAGTTGTGGCGTGCAACCCGATCCCACCGTATTTCAATATCACAATTCTCTCTTATTTCACCCCAATCGATGTAGGCCCGACAAAACCATCTCAAGTGAAAATTATTGCTTCCACCCACGCAAGTAAGCCTTAGAACCAAACTTTTCACCATATGAATCTTCCCAAAGACCCGATCCCCACATAAACACACTGTATCAATCTCAACCAGCCGTCACAGCTCATGCATACACCCACAAGGTATGACCACCCGACGTAATACAAAACATCTCTGACCACTAGCAATTAACATCATACCAGCTAGAACCCTGTTCCAAACCCTCACAACACTGATATGATGCAAGAAACATAAAGATCCCATGACCATTCATTCGAATCAATAAGCCACATCTAATGCCACCTAGGCACACACTTCGCAAGATAAAACCCAATAAGCACAACACAAATATGACTAAATATGCAAAGAGAGACACATGAGATAACTATCAAACAAGCCCGACAGGCGCAATTCCCTATCGGTATCATACTACGAATCAATTCTAGTAGGGAGAATTAAATCATATGAACTAATAAGAAGGATCTCATCCTAATATAACTCCATCGCGGCACATAGCCAGGTTCAAACATATCAAACCACATGAAAACGTGAGGATCCCATCCTCATTTCTAAATCACACGTAGATACACATCATACCAACCGAAACCTTCTGCTAATTCAATTTCACGAAACAAAATCACAACACGTAATGAACACCACATACCGGTAGAGTATTTAAATCACAAATCATAACCAAACCATCCAGAAATCATATCAAAACCTATCATAATAAGTAACAGAAAGTCACTTCTAGTCTCATGGATCTCAATAGTGAATCAAGATGGAACGATAGAAACAACTACCACTATAGAATCTCCCAACAGGGGTAAACACATAAGCAGAGTACAGAATCACGAAACTCGCCCATATGTGAAGCAAGATAGGAGGACTCACCCCAATAAACAAAACTGAATCAAAATAAGAATGATGCTCCTCGATAAAAAATCGAAACCACACCTGTAAAGGCACCATTTGGTGCAGCGGCCTCAGCCCTGCCATAGAAAGCATATCAATGTGCCGGGACTCCCTCTCTAGGGCGCCCTCTACCCGCCTGTCCTCCACCCCTAACTTGTTGTGCAAGTGGAGTAGCAACTAGATTGGAGCCAGTAGCCTGAGTGCACTGATAAAATATGTCCCTCCCGAGTCTGGGACAATATCTCAAGATGTGCCTAAAACCACCACACTTATAACAACCCCTCTGCGGGCCTGGTTTCTCGTACTGAGTCCGTGTCGGATAACTGGAATAACTGTTGAAGGAACCCCATGCCAGTGGTGCACTAAAAGATGACTACCCCACATGAGTACCCTAACCTACTAGAGCACCACGAGTAGTCTGAAGTGCGGACTGGACTGGTCAACTGCCCGAGCCTCCGCCATGATGTGCCACCGCTGAAGAGTAGAATCCACTGAACTCTCCTGAACCTCAACACCTCTTGGTCTCCTTATCCTCCCTCTCCTCACCCCGAATATGCTCTAACATTCTAGCAATCTCCACCACCTACTGAAATGGAGTATCAGTCTGCAACTCCCCAGCCATGCTGAATATAAAATCATAACTAAGGCTCCCCAATAAATCTGCGGACTCGCTCTCTGACTGTAGGAACCAAAGTAAGTGCATGACGGGATAACTCCCAGAACCTGATGGCGTACTCTAACACCGTCTTGGTGTCCTGACACAGCTGCTCGAACTCTTTGTGGCATGCATCCCGGAGGGTCGGGGAAACAAACTCACTCAAAAACACCTCTGAAAATGAGCCCAAGTGGGTGGTGCTGCATCGGCTGGTCTACCCTCCTCATAAACTTAACACCACTGATATGCTGCCCCCGATAGCTAAAATATAGTAAAAGCAACTACACTCACCTCCACAATTCCCATGATGTAGAATACGATGACACTTCTTTAGAAAGCCTTGTTGATACACAACGATCCCAAAAGCAAAGCTCAATGCAGAAGATCCGAGCATGAAACACATAGCCTAGAAGCTCATAACCACTGTATTTCCTCTAAAGCACCCCCATAATGCCGCAACCGAAATACCCACTCTGAAGAGACCTTCTGTGAGTCTGAAGCTTTTTCTCTAACCTCGCTTATGCTGAAGTGTAGAATTATTAATGACGTAGAAATACCGCAAGTCCCAGCATTATCCCATACAAATCTCAGAACTTAATCATATATAGATTCCAAGGAACCCTTTAATACCACAATATACACCACAGGCTAGAACAGATATGACACATGACCTTACAATCTGATCATCAATAGTGGATACCCACTTGGCGCGAAGCCATAGAACACAACATTCGATGATCCAAAAGACTTACCCTCATGGCTTGTACAACACCAACCCTAATATACCTCAAATCATCTACTAAGCGCATATCCATCCTCGTGACAGTCAAACTCGCTTCTTCTAGTGCCTTGAATGATAATATTACCTTTCACTGAGTAGAAATCCCATAAGAACCACATAGTCTCTAATACCAGCCACTATCCTCAAATCATCATCCACCTAATGACCTTACCATGATCGCGACGATTAGGGATCGCGACGATTAGGCAACAAATTAAATCTTACCAAGTTCGTACTTATTAACTAGATGCTAGAACCCGCTGCACCCCCACGTGAACAACTGACTGGTCTCTTAATACATCTGCATCCTCAATCTGGACGACACGTTGAGACAATGTTTGAGCATCCATGGCTCCCTCATTGCCTGTCCACAGCATCACGAACCATCGGCGCATAGCTGATATCAAGCGCGCAATACGATACACGAGTGGATGAAAAGGAATATAAGACATATGCTTCAAGCTGAATCAATGTCGCACGATAAGGAATGAAAGAAGTGAAATTTCCTAATAGTTTCGTAGCCGCTCAAAGATAAGTACAGATGTCTCCGTACTGATCCGCAAGACACTATGAAACCTGCTTATGACTCGTAGCACCTATGAACCTAGAGCTCAAAGATCAACTTGTCACGACCCCGATTTCCCACCGTAGGATGTCGTCATGGTACTTAGTCTTTAAGAGTAGGTAAGCCTAACACTTAATGATTAAATAATAGATTTTTAACCAAATAACTATTAAGCATGAAACAGACATTTTTATAAAAAGTCAACAATCTCAACATGATACAATGTTCCAAAACGGGTAGTACAAGTCATAAGATTTACTAAGAGTCACTAGAAATAATAAGACATCATTGTCCCGAATAATAGGAAACAGTAGAAATAAAATACAGCAGAAGGTGACTTCGGAGCCTGCGAACGTCAAGCAGGCATACCTTAAAGTCTCCAGTCGCGCAGACATAATTCTCAAACCAACTTGATCTTAAGTACCTAGATCTGCACAAAAATGTGCAGAAGCGTAACATGAGTACACCACAGCGGTAACAAGTAAGTATCAAGCCTAACCTGGGTGGAGTAGTGACGAGGCCAGGTCAAGAAACTTACCAGACATGTAAACCTGTGTAGGATATAACTTAAAGCTAACAATGGAAAGAACGTCAACGTAAGACAAACAGCAGAAGGATCACAAATTTGCAATCAACAGTAAAAATAATAGAAGCACGAATAGCAACAAGAAATAGACTGGTAATAAGGAAACGAATGACAACTCAATAAATTAAATCGTTCCTAATGCACAATTTACAACAAGAATTACACGAGGTACCATTCCTCATAATCTCACATCATAAGTCACAACTTTCAAATCTTATACATATGGCACCTCGTGCCCATATTTTTCAGAATCACTTTCGCACGGCAAAACCCATGTGCCACCATGTACATTGTATCCGCGTCAAATGCTAATTAAAATATTCAAGAGATTTATTTATATATGCTAAGGCGTAATAACAATCTTGAATAAAGTAGGGAATCAAATGAAAAAGTAAGTTTATTTTAGAAATCATTTTGGTGGAGAAAATAATATTTTTCAAATAAAATAAAGCATCAGATAAGCCATTGAATTAAATATAGAATTTGTTAAATTAAACATAATAACAATTTTTTAAGTAAGGTAAACTCATCAGACAGGGTAAGGAGATTAATTTTAGAAATCAATTAAAGTGAACTATGACGACTATTAAGAATAATAAAGTACCGAATGAAACGACGAGTTATAACTTAAGAGTCACATAAGGTAAGCATGTTAATAATTCCGTTATTTAAAACTCTTATGTTACCAACAGCTTAGCAGGGTATGAGATAATGACTCTGCGCAGTAAATTCATCTTGAAAATAAATTCACCAAGTAACCACGGAAGCACAGATTGAAACCTTGAATTAATACAACAGTTCACGTAGGATGCATGACTCACACAAGACATAACAACAATAAGTATAACACACACAATCTATTTGCGGCGCAACCCTATCCCCACCATATCATCATTTATCAATATCATAATCCTTCCTTATTCCACCATAGTATCAATAAACAATATCAAGTATCACATATACAAGCTGTTGCGACGCGCAACCCAATCCCACTGTATCATCATATATCAATATCATAATCTTCCATTATTTCATCTGTTGCGGCGTGCAACCCGATCCCACCGTATTTCAATATCATAATTCTCTCTTATTTCACCCATTGCGGCATGCAACCTGATCCCACCGTATTTCAATATTGCAATCTTCCCTCATTTCACCCGTTACGGTGCGCAACCCGATCCACAAAAAATTTAAATTAAAAACAATTCAATAACTCAATTGACAAGAATTTCTACAATCAACGGGTATGAGTACATGATAATAAAGGAATCACGTAATAATCAAAGGAATGCAACAAATATTATAAAAATAACAGGACAAGTAAATCACGTGACAACTAAAGTGTGCAAGTAAAACAGTTAAGACAAGTACCATATAGGCACGGAGTCATGGAAGGAACTCAACAATTATGAAGTAACAAGACAATAAGGAAGGGAATAACTTCAACTCAAGCATATAAGGGCAAAATAACAAGTAAGAGGTACAATAAGTGCTAACAATGTCAAATAGAGCATGTAAGAGTAGATTAACAATGAAAGATATAACATGTCATGACAATTCAATTAACGGCATGGAAAGAGTCTAGATAACCTAAACCGGTCAAATACCATATATAGCCCGTGTACTCGTCACCTTGCGTACACGGCTTTCACAAAACACAAATAGCACAATCAACTTGAATCCTAAGGGGTAGTTTCCCCCACGCAAAGTTAGAGAAGATACTTACCTCAAAGAAGCTAAACCAATACTCTAAAATGAACTTCTCCTGTGAAACAACCTCCAGATGTTTCAAATCTAGCCAAAATAACTTCACATCAAAAATAAAAACCATAGGAAATAATTACGGACAATAAAATTTTGATCTTTAAAGAAAACTAAAAAGTTAACCCAAAAAGACAACCCTGGGATCGCACCTCGGAACCCAACAAAATTCCCAAAATTCGATAACCCATTCAATTATGAGTCCAACCATACTAATTGCACTCAATTCCGACTCCGAATCGATGTTCAAAACTCAAAAATTCACTTTAGAAAAGTTTAGACAAAAAATCCCAGTTTCTCTTTAAAACTCATAATCCAAATGCCAAAATCGAAGATAGATTCATGAAATATAATTAAAACCGAGTATAAAATACTTACCCTAATCCATGTAGAAAAACTCCTTTCCAAAATCGCCTAAATCCGAGCTCCAAAACTATGAGAGAAAAAGTGACTAAATTCCTGAATAAAAAATAATGCAGCGGTTGTTATAGCTCGAATCAGATCCTAGATGACCCCAAAACTCACATTTGATAAGCCCAACATAATCCTTACGAGAATACACCCAAGATAACCTCTTGAATCATCCAATTTGGCATTAAAATGAGGGAGATATGATGTTTTAAAGTTTTTGTAGAAAATCAGCAACAAAAGAATCTTCGTTTTAGCATCCAAAACTCATTCGGAACCTCCCGGACACAAACTATATATGCATTTTAATCATAAAACACATTACGAACCTTCTCTTGCACTCAAAATACCAAAAAGATGTCATCTTAACCCGATATTGACCATGGCCAAACTCCAAATCCTTAACTTAACTAGTTTCTCAACCAATGATCCAAACACACCCGAACCCTCGGGACCCCATTCAATCATACCAAAAAGTACAAATACATTTTTTAAACTTATCCTTAGCCTCAAAACACCCATGGGAACATCACAAAAAAGAATTGAGGCTCAAACCAAATAGAATTTCTCTTAAGTTGTTAAATCCTCATTCTTTCAAAAGAGTGTCTGAATCACACTTAAACACTTCGGATTACTTCTAAATTTTGCACACAAGTTCAATTTAACTTTTTAGACTTATCCAAAGTCTTGTAACACCAATTGGTGTCAAATAACATCAAAGTCAACTCTTGGTCAAACTTATGAAATCTGAAGTTCTTCAACTTGCCAACTTTCGACAAATAATGTCGAATCCTTCTCGGAACCTCCAAACCCGAATCCGAACATACGTACAAGTCCAAAATCATCATACCGAACTTATACAAATCATAAAAACTTAATTCTTTCCAAAAGGCAAACCTTGGTCAACTCTTCCAACTTAAAGCTTCCAAATCGAAAGTCATTCTTCCAAATCAATGCTGAACCACTCGAAAACTAAAACCAATCATACACGTAAGTCATAATATATCATATGAAGCTATTCAAAGTCTCAAACCACCGAACGGAATACTAAAGCTAAAAATGACCGATCGGGTCGTTATATTCTCCCCAACTTAAACATATGTTCGTCCCTGAACGTGCCAAGAACCGTTTCGAAGTCATCAAATCACTAGCATGAACTCACCATACATACACCCCAGGGTGATTCCACCCCAATCGACGTAGGCCCAATTTATTGCTTCCACCCACTCTAATAAGCCTTAGAACCAAACTTTTCACCATCTGAATCTTTCTAAAGACCCGATCCCCACATAAACACATAGTATCAACCTCAACCAACCGTCACAGCTCATGCATACGCCCACAAGGTATGACCACCCGACGTAATACAAAACATCTCTTATCACCATAGTTGCCCATAGTCAAATCCAGCACCAGCAATTAACTTCATACAAGCTAGAACCCTGTTCCAAACCCTCACAACCCTCACATGATGCAAGAAACATGAAGATTCCATGACCATTCACTAGAATCAATAAGCCACATCTAATGCCACCTGGGCACACACCTCACAAGCTAAAACCCAATAAGCACAATGCGAATATGACTAAATATGCAAAGAGAAACACATGAGATAACTATCAAACAAGCCCGACAGGCGCAACTCCCTATCGGTATCATACAACGAATCAATTCTACAAGGGAGAATTAAATCATATGAACTAATCACAAGGATCTCATCCTAATATAACTCCATCACAGCACGTAGCCCGATTCAAACATATCAAACCACATGAAAAAGCGAGGATCCCATCTTCAGCTCTGAATCACAAGTAGAATACACATCATTCCAACCGAACCTTATGCTAATTCAATTTCTTGAAACAAAATCACAACATGTAACGAACACCACATATCGGTAGAGGATTTAAATGACAAATCATAACCAAACCATCCAGAAATCATGTCAAAACCTATCATAATAAGTAACAGAAAGTCACTTCTAGTCTCATGGATCTCAATAGTAAATCAAGATGGAACGATAGAAACAACTACCACTATAGAATCTCCCAACAGGGGTAAACACATAAGAAGAGTACAGAATCACGAAACTCGCCCATATGTGAAGCAAGATAGGAGGACTCACCCCAATAAACAAAACTGAATCAAAATAAGAATGATTCTCCTCGATAACAAATCGAAACCACACCTGTAAAGGCACCATCTGGTGCAACGGCCTCAGCCCTGCCACAGAAAGCATATTAATGTGCCGGGCCTCCCTCTCTAGGGCGCCCTCTACCCGCCTGTCCTCCACCCCTTGTGCAAGTGGAGTAGCAACTAGATTGGAAACTGTAGCCTGAGTGCACTGATAAAATATGTCCCTCCCGAGTCTGGGACAATCTCTCAAGATGTGCCTAAAATCACCACACTTATAACAACCCCTCTGCGGGCCTGGTTTCTCGTACTGAGTCCGTGTCGGATAATTGGAATAACCGTTGAAGGAACCACATGCCAGTGGTGAACTAAAAGATGACTACCCCACATGAGTACCCTAACCTACTGGAGCACCACGAGTAGTCTGAAGTGCGGACTGGACTGGTCAATTGCCCGAGCCTCCACCATGATGTGCCACCGCTGAAGAGTAGAATCCACTGAACTCTCCTGAACCTCAACACCTCTTGGTCTCCTTATCCTCCCTCTCCTCACCCCGAATATGCTCTAACATTCTGGCAATCTCCACCACCTACTGAAATGGAGTATAAGTCTGCAACTCCCCAGCCATGCTGAATATAAAATCATAACTAAGGCTCCCCAATAAATCTGCGGACTCGCTCTCTGACTGTAGGAACCAAAGTATGTGCATGACGGGATAACTCCCAGAACCTGATTGCGTACTCTAACACCGTCCTGTGTCCTGACACAGTTGCTCGAACTCTTTGTGGCACGTGTCCTGGAGGGTCGGGGAAACAAACTCCCTCAAAAACATCTCTGAAAATGAGCCCAAGTGGGTGGTGCTGCATCGGCTGGTCTACCCTCCTCATAAACCTGCCACCACTGATATGCTGCCCCCGATAGCTAAAATAT
>MCJB01049471.1:1926-28763 GCA_002018475.1 Nicotiana obtusifolia | reverse complement strand
CAAGACCTTCTTCATCATCTTCAATATCGTTCTCAGGTCCTTCAGTTGTAGTTTTGAATGCAACTGTTTTCTTCTTCTCTTCCTGACGCGTTTTCTTGATATGTGTTTTCTCAGATGCTATGAGATCTCTTCGTAGTGCATCATACGATAGTTTCTCTAGATCTTGAGATTCACGTGCAACTACTTTTGTCTGCCATGTGGTAGGCAAACTTCTCAGAATTTTTCGAACTTGATCACCACTTGAGTAAGGTTTACCAAAGGCTTTGAGATCGCTAATGATTTTGCTGCATCTTGCAAATATTTCCTCAATGGAATCTCCTTCTTTCATCTGGAATAATTCATAGTCATGATTCTACAAATTTATCCGAGTTTCTTTCACTTTGCTAGTTCCTTCATAAGTAACTTCCAGTTTGTCCCACATTTCCTTGGCGGTATCACAACTTGAAATTTTCTCATATTCTTCTCCACATATAGCACTATAAAGCAAGTTTCATGCTTTAGCGTTAACTTGGACAACAACCATTTGTTCGTTAGTTTACTCATCTATATCTTCAGGATCAGCAGGTGGTTGTTCTGCTAGAAGGGGATAATTTCCCTTTTTGATGACACACCATACTTTGACATCATAGGTGTCATGATCCAAAATTCTAACTAGTTGTGATGGCACCTAACCCAACCCGCTAGGTAAGCCAAATAGCAGCAATCCAACTCAAATGAGATTAACTGAGAAAAATAATGTAATATACTAAACTTTTACATAAAGAATCCCAAAGGACTGATGATACAAATCATGAGCTTCTAAGATTTAGAGTTTACAAAGCTGGTATGAAATAAATACATCATTTGTTTGAAATATACATGAACAGATTAATAATTCTAAAGCTACCATGAACAAGAGGCAGCCATGACTGGAATACAGGTTCATCTTCAATGTCAGCTCTCGCCATACACAACAACATCAGCATCCAAAATCTACATGCAAGGTGCAGAAGTATAGTATGAGTACAACCGACCACATTTACTCAATAAGTAACAAACCTAACCTTAGGTTGAAAGTAGTGACGAGCTTGAACAACAATCAGGGTCCAACACAACAACCAAGAACAACTCGTAATTATAAGATAAAAGCAGTACAAGCAATAAGTCAAAGATATGATGCTCAGCTTGTTCACAGATACAGAAAAATAGGCATGCTTTTTAGGTACAACTATAAAACCCAAACCTTTCGCGGAAGTCACCAAAATATGAGTGAGTCAGAAATCTATGATTTTTTTCCCAAAAAACACTTTCAACAATAGATTAGATGTTTCAATCTCAGATATCATGAGGAAAGTACATTTCGATGCCTACATGTCAATGTGCATAAAGTCATAAATGTCACAATACCGTATAGCATGAGGAAATACATCGCTATGCTTGTATGTCAAGTGTGCATGTCAAATGCAATGCATCACAGTGATAGACTCATGTGCTCATGCTCTCTAACAGTCAACCTCACTCAGCATGCTCAATCACTCAGTCCTCCCAGTCACTCGTTCCTCCCAATCTAATCGTCAATAGTGGACTCCCCCACTTGGCGTGAAGCCATAGGACACAACATTCGATGATCCAAAATACTTACTCTCATAGCTTGTACAATACCAATCCTAAGATACCTCAAATCATCTACTAAGCGCATATCCATCCTCGTGACAGTCAAACTCGCTTCTTCTAGTGCCTTGAATGATAATATTACCTTTCACTGAGTAGAAATCGCATACAAACCACATAGTCTCTAATACCAGCCATTATCCACAAATCATCATCCACCTAATGACTCTACCATGATCGTGATGATTAGGAAACAAATTAAATCTTCCCAAGTTCGTACTTATTAACTAGATGCCAGAACCCGCTACACCTCCACGTGAACAACTGACTCGTCTCTCAGAACATCTGCATCCTCATTCTGGACGACACGTTGAGACAATATTGAGCATCCCTGGTTCCCTCGTAGCCTATCCACAGCATCACGAACCATCGGCGCATAGCTGATATCGAGTGCGCAATATGATACAAAAGTGGATGCGAAGGAATATAAGACATATGCTTCAAGATGAATCAATGCCGCACGATAAGGAATGAAAGAAGTGGAATTTCCTAATAGTTTCGTAGCCGCTCAAAGATAAGTACAGATGTCCCCGTACTGATCCGCAAGACACTATTAAGCCTGCTTATGACTCATAGCACCTATGAACCTAGAGCTCAAAGACTAACTTGTCACGACCCCGATTTCCCATCGTAGGATGTCGTCATGGCACCTAGTCTTTAAGAGTAGGTAAGCCTAACACTTAATGATTAAATAATAGATTTTTAACCAAATAACTATTAAGCATGAAACAGACATTTCTATAAAAAGTCAACAATCTCAACATGATACAATGTTCCAAAACGGGTAGTACAAGTCATATGCTTTTCTAAGAGTCACTAGAAATAATAATACATCACTATCCCGAATAATAGGAAACAGTAGAAATAAAATACAGCAGAAGGTGACTTCGGAGCTTGCGAACATCAAGCAGGCATACCTTGAAGTCTCCATTTGCGCAGACATAATTCTCAACCAACTTGATCTTAAGTACCTGGATCTGCACAAAAATATGCTGAAGCGTAGCATGAGTACACCACAGCAGTACCAAGTAAGTATCAAGCCTAACCTGGGTAGAGTAGTGACGAGGCCAAGTCAAGAAACTTACATGACATGTAAACCTGTGTTGGATATAACTTAAAGCTAACAATGGAAAGAACGTCAAAGTAAGACCAACAACAGAAGGATCACAAATTTACAATCAACACTAAAAATAATACAAGCACGAATAGCAACAAGAAATAGACTGGTAATAAGGAAACGAATGACAACTCAATAAATTAAATCGTTCCTAATGCACAATTTACAACAAGAATTACCCGAGGTACCATTCCTCATAATCTCACACCATAAGTCACAACTTTCAAATCTTTTACATATGGCACCTCGTGCCCACATTTTTCAAAATCACTTTCGCACGGCAAAACCCATGTGCCACCATGTACATTGTATCCGCGTCAAATGCTAATTAAAATATTCAAGAGATTTATTTATATATGCTAAGCCGTAATAACAACCTTGAATAAAGTAGGGAATTAAATGAAAAAATTAAGTTTATTTTAGAAATCATTTAGGTGAAGAAAATAATATTTTCCAAATAAAATAAAGCATCAGATAAGCCATTGAATTAAACATAGAATTTGTTAAATTAAACATAATAACAATTTTTTAAGTAAGATAAACTCATTAGACAAGGTAAGCAGATTAAGTTCAGAAATCAATTAAAGTGAACTATGACGACTATTAAGAATAATAAAGTACTGAATGAAACGACGAGTTATAACTTAAGAGTCACATAAGGTAAGCATGTTAATAATTCCGTTATTTAAAACTCTTATGTTACCAACAGCTTAGCAGGGTATGAGATAATGATTTTGCGCAGTAAATTCATCTTGAAAATAAATTCACCAAGTAACCACGGAAGCACAGATTGAAACCTTGAATTAATACAACAGTTCACATAGGATGCATGACTCACACAAGACATAACAACAACAAGTATAACACACACAATCCATTGCAGCGCGCAACCCGATCCCACCATATCATTATTTTGTCAATATCATAATCCTTCCTTATTCCACCATAGTATCAATAAACAATATCAAGTGTCACATATACAAGTCGTTGCAGCGCGCAACTCGATCCCACCATATCATCATATATCAATATCATAATCTTACATTATTTCACCCGTTGTGGCATGCAACCTGATCCCACCGTATTTCAATATCACAATCCTCTCTTATTTCACCAATTACGGCGTGCAACCCGATCCCACCGTATTTCAATGTTACAATCCTCCCTTATTTCACCCGTTACGGTGCGCAACCTGATCCACAAAAAATTTAAATTAACAACAATTCAATAACTCAATTGACAAGAATTTCTACAATTAATGGTTATGAGTACACGACAATAAAGGAATCAAGTAATAATCAAAGGAATGCAATAAATATTACAAAACAAACAGGACAAGTAAAGCACGTGACAACTAAGGTGTGCAAGTAAAACAGTTAAGACAAGTAGCAAATAGGCACAGAGTCATGGAAGTGACTCAACAATTAAGAGGTAACAAGACAATAAGGAAAGCAATAACTTCAACTCAAGCATATAAGGGCAAAATAACAAGTAAGAGGTATGACAAGTGCTAACAACATCATTTAGAGCATGTACGAGTAGACTAACAATGACAGATATAATACGTCATGATAATTCAATTAAAGAGTCTAGATAACCTAAATCGGTCAAATACTATATATAGCCCGTGTAACCACTCGTCATTTTACGTACACGACTTTCACCTAACACAAATAGCACAATCAACTTGAATCATTAGGGGTAGTTTCCCCCACACAAAGTTAGACAAGATATCTACCTCAAAGATGCTAAACCGATACTCTAAAATGAATTTCTCGTGTGAAACAACCTCCGGACGGTTTAAATCTAGCCAAAATAACTTCACATCAAAAATAAAAACAATAAGAAATAATTATGGATAATTAAAACTTCAATCTTTAAAGAAAACTAAAAAGTCAACCAAAAAGGTCAACCTCGGGCTCGTACTTCGGAACCCGAAAAAATTCATAAATCTGATAACACAGTCAATTACGAGTCCAGCCATACTAATTTCACTCAATTCTGTCTCCGAATCGATGTTCAAAACTCAAAAATTCACTTTAAGAAAGTATAGACAAAAAAATCTAATTTTTCTTTAAAACTCATAATCCAAATACCAAAATCAAAGATAGATTCATGAAATATAATTAAAATCGAGTATAAGACACTTACCCCAATCCATATGGTAAAAATCCTCTCCAAAATCGCCCAAATCTGAGCTCCAAAACCATGAGAGAAAAAAATGACTAAATTGTCAAATAAATAAATAAAAGTGCAGCAGATGTTATAGCTTGAATAAGATTTTAGATAATCCCGAAACTCATGTTTGATAAGTCCAACATAATTCTTGTGAGATTACACCCAAGATAGCCTCTTGAATCATCCAATTTGGCCTTAAAATGAAGGAGATATGATGTTTTGAAGTTTTAAAGGAAGTCTGAAAATTTAAGAGACAAAAATGACATTTTTGTAATTATTATACACCAGAAAATCAGCAACAAAAGAATCTTCATTTTAGCATCCAAAACCCATTCGGAACCTCCCGGACACAAACTATATATGCATTTCAATCGTAAAATACGCTATGAACTTGCTCGCACACTAAAAACACCGAAACGATGTCATCTTAACCCGATATTGACCATGGTCAAACTCTAAATCCTTAATTTAACTAGTGTCTCAACCAATGATCTAAATTACACATGAACCCCTCGGGACCCCATTCAATCATACTAACCAGTACAAATACATTATTTAAACTTGTCCTAAGCCTCAAAACACCCACGGGAACATAACAACAAAGAATCGAGGCTCAAACCGAATAGAATCTCTCTTAAGTTGTTAAATCCGTATTCTTTCAAAAGAGTGTCTGAAACACACTTAAACACTTTGGATTACTTCTAAATTTTGCACACAAGTTCAATTCAACTGCATAGACCTATCCAAAGTCTTGGAACATCAATTGGTATCCAATTATACTGAAGCCAACTCTTGGTCAAACTTATGAACTCTTAAGTTCTTCAAATTGCCAACTTTTGACAAATAGTGTCGAATCTTTCTAGAAACCTCCGAAACCGAATGCGAACATACGTACAAGTCCAAGATCATTATATGAACCTATCGGAATCATAAAAACTCATTCGTTTACCCAAAAGTCAAACCTTGGTCAACTCTTCCAATTTAAAGCTTCCAAATCGAGAGTCATTCTTCCAAATCAATGCCGAACCACTTGAAAACTAAAACCAATCATACACACAAGTCATAATATATCATATGAAGATATTCAAAGTCTCAAACCACCGAACAGAACACTAGGGCTCAAAACGACATATCGGGTTGTTACAACAAGTTTGCTATTTCTTCATGTTCCGAGCTATCTTCATCACTCCATCTTCTGAATGATTTATTTTTATTGAACCTTATGGAGACTTTTCTTTTAATATTTGGGCATTCAGCTTGAACATGGCCACAGCTTCCACATTGAAAACACTTTCCGTCATTTTTGTCTTGTTCATTGTATTGTCTGGTTCTTCTAGATGACATCCTTCCCTTTTTTGTGTTTATGTATCTTCTCAATCCATTCATGTTTCTTGACACCATGGAAATTTCTTCTTCAAGACCTTCTTCATCATCTTCAATATCGTTCTCAGGCCCTTCAGTTGTAGTTTTGAATGCAACTGTTTTCTTCTTCTCTTCCTGACGCGTTTTCTTGATATGTGTTTTCTCAGATGCTATGAGATCTCTTCGTAGTGCATCATACGATAGTTTCTCTAGATCTTGAGATTCACATGCAACTACTTTTGTCTGCCATGTGGTAGGCAAACTTCTCAGAATTTTTCGAACTTGATCACCACTTGAGTAAGGTTTACCAAAGGCTTTAAGATCGCTAATGATTTTGCTGCATCTTGCAAATATTTCCTCAATGGAATCTCATTCTTTCATCTGGAATAACTCATAGTCGTGATTCTACAAATTTATCCGAGTTTCTTTCACTTTGCTAGTTCCTTCATAAGTAACTTCCAGTTTGTCCCACATTTCCTTGGCGGTATCACAACTTGAAATTTTCTCATATTCTTCTCCACATATAGCACTATAAAGCAAGTTTCATGCTTTAGCGTTAACTTGGACAACAACCATTTGTTCGTTAGTTTACTCATCTATATCTTCAGGATCAGCAGGTGGTTGTTCTGCTAGAAGGGGATAATTTCCCTTTTTGATGACACACCATACTTTGACATCATAGGTGTCATGATCCAAAATTCTAACTAGTCGTGATGGCACCTAACCCAACCCGCTAGGTAAGCCAAATAGTAGCAATCCAACTCAAATGAGATTAACTGAGAAAAATAATGTAATATACTGAACTTTTACATAAAGAATCCCAAAGGACTGATGATACAAATCATGAGCTTCTAAGATTTAGAGTTTACAAAGCTGGTATGAAATAAATACATCATCTATTTGAAATATACATGAACAGATTAATAATTCTAAAGCTACCATGAACAAGAGGCAGCTATGATTGGAACACAGGTTCATCTTCAATGTCAGCTCTCGCCATACACAACAACATCAGCATCCAAAATCTACATGCAAGGTGCAGAAGTATAGTATGAGTACAACCGACCATATTTACTCAATAAGTAACAAACCTAACCTTAGGTTGAAAGTAGTGACGAGCTTGGACAACAATCAGGGTCCAACACAACAACCAAGAACAACTCGTAATTATAAGATAAAAGCAGTACAAGCAATAAGTCAAAGATATTATGCTCAGCTTGTTCACAGATACAGAAAAATAGGCATGCTTTTTAGGTACAACTATAAAACCCAAACCTTTCGCGGAAGTCACCAAAATATAAGTGAGTCATAAATCTATGATTTTTTTCCCAAAAAACGCTTTCAACAATAGATTAGATGTTTCAATCTCAGATATCATGAGGAAAGTACATTTCGATGCCTACATGTCAATGTGCATAATGTCATAAATGTCACAATACCGTACAGCATGAGGAAATGCATCGCTATGCTTGTATGTTAAGTGTTCATGTCAAATGCAATGCATCACAGTGATAGACTCATGTGCTCATGCTCTCTAACAGTCAACCTCACTCAGCATGCTCAATCACTCAGTCCTCCCAGTCACTCGTTCCTCCCAATCGCTCAGTCCTCCCAGTCACTCAGTCCTCCCAATCACTCCGCACTCGCACTCAGTAGGTACCTGCGCTCATTGCTAGTATGTCAGACTCTAGAGGGCTGGATCCTCCCCAAGCGCTAATATGAGCAATTCATGGCGTGAATCAATAAAGTGTGCTGTAACATGGTGACCGATCCCACAAATATCACTCACAATCAGGACCCCAGCCTCACTCATTCATCATCCTCTCCAGTCTCTCGGCCTCACAAAATCTCATGCCAATCAGCCCAAACAATGATAATATCATGTGAGACAAATGATAACAGAGACTGAGATATGATATGCAAATGAATGAGTTTGACTGAGTTTGCAATTGCAATTTAAGCAAATAACTCAACAATAGAAATGACCGCAATTGTTCCCAACAGGATAAGCATATCGCCTATCCTTAGAAATTTCATCGATAGAGTAACGACTCGACCAATAGTTTTGAGAGTATTAGCTCTGATCCCCTAATTATTGCTCCCTCTATTTCATTTAATGGTTATGTGACTTGTCAGAGTGCTTGGTGTCGGGTTCGGGAGAGTTTCGGAGTGAAATGGGATACATAGTCCCTAAATTGGAAGTTTAAATTGTAAGAGTTGACCGTAGTTTGCCTTCTGTGAAGACAACTCTGAAATGGAGTTTTGGCAGTTCCAATAGCTCCGTGGGATTATTTTGGTCTTAGGAGTGTGTCTGGATGTTGATTTGGAGGTCTGTAGGTCATTTCGGCGTTAATTGGCGAAAGTTAGAAGATTTTGGAAAGTTTGACTGGGAGTGGACTTTATGATATTGGGGATGGATTCCGATTTCGGAAGTTGGAGTAGGTCTGTAATGTCATTTATGACTTGTGTGTAAAATTTGAGGTTAATCGTACTTGATTTGATAGGGTATGGAATCGAATGTAGAAGTTAAAGGTTTATAAGTTCATTAGGCTTGAATTGGGGTGCAATTCGTGTTTTTGATATTGTTGGATGTGATATAAGGCCTCGATTAAGTTCGTATCATGTTTTAGGACTTGTTGGTATATTTGGTTGAGGTCCTGGGGACCTCGGGTGAGTTTCGGATGGTTGAGGGATCAATTTTTGGACTTAGAGATGTGCTGAAGTTTTCTGGTGTCTGTGTCTGGATTCCTTGTACGCGATCACATGGGAAGGTTCGCGATCGCGTAGGCTAACTGGGGAAGCTGAGGTATTTTGTTCTATGCGATCGCCGGTTGTGTCACGCGACCGCGTAAGCTGGAGGAGTCAGTGCATCGCGAACGCGTGGGCTAGGTCGCATTCGCGAAGAGGAAGTGAAGTAGTAGCTGAGGTCACGCGATGTTCTTCATGATCGCGTGAAGAGGGACGTGATCGCGTAGGTTGAGGAGTTAGTTCTTCGCGTTCGTGTGGTGATTGACGCGTTCGCGTGGTGATTGACATGTTCTTGTAGGGTTAAAATTCTGGGCAGCTGAGTTGTGCTTCGCGATCACAAGTAAATTTCCGCAATCACGATTAAGGATATCTGGGCAGACTTAGATATTTCAAAAACGAGGGTTTGAGATCATATCACAAATTTGATTTTGGGAGCTCCGTTGGAGGCGATTCTTGGAGAGATTTTCAAGGTAGTGATTAGGA
The DNA here is from genome assembly GCA_002018475.1 of Nicotiana obtusifolia. Lineage (NCBI taxonomy): Eukaryota > Viridiplantae > Streptophyta > Magnoliopsida > Solanales > Solanaceae > Nicotiana > Nicotiana obtusifolia. The sequence goes on along the minus strand of MCJB01049471.1, from coordinate 19,225 downwards.
TAAGTGATTCTTACTTAGTTTTGGTTAAATTCCATGATTATATCCTTGATTTCATCATTTAATTGGGGATTTGGGTTGAAAAATAGGGGGAAATGGAGAAAACTTCTTAGGCCAAATTTTTGGGATTTGAGCGAGATTTTGGTATTGGATTCGTGTAATTTTTGTATGGTTGGACTCGATATCTAATAGGTGTTAGGTTTTAGAAATTTTGGTCAGATTCCTAGATGTAGCCTGGGTCGACTTTTTGGAGCGATTTTTCACTTCTTAGTTAAGATCATTATTTCATTATTTAAATTAGTTTCCTCTAGTTATGTTTATAGTATGAAATTATTTTGGCTATATTCGAGCCGTTCAGAGTTAGAAAATCAAGGGAAACGCCTTCTAATTGATTGATTGAGCGTGGTTTGAGGTAAGTAACTTGTCTAACCTTGTGCGGGGGAAATTTCCCTTAGGATTTGGTAATGTGGTGATAATTTGTGGTATGTGAAGGCTGTGTACGCAAGGTGACAAGTGTGTATACGGGCTAAATATTAAAATTCCAATTTTCCATTTTTGCTACGTGGTTTCTTTTTCATGCCTTAATTAAGTTACTTTAGCACATTATAGTCATCATGTTTAGCCTTATTTCACATGTATGCTTGTCTTATCTCCTATTTGCAACTTGCATCACAAGTTTAGTTGAATTATTTGTTTTTCTTGATTTCCGTATTCATTACTTAACTATGGAATCCTTTACGTGAAATTTCTATCCTTGAAATGTCTTACTGTTGAGTTTGGTGTTGAATTGCAGGGTTGTGCTTTTTTTTAGGCAAGGTGTAAGTTGTGAACTATCATTTACTTAGTTGTTGTGTCCTGGTTTTGTGTTATCATTGAGGTGATTATTTGGTTGTTTGCATGAGGTTTCTACTGTGTTGTTGTTATTGTTGCACGAGGTTTCTCCTGTGCGGTTATTATTGTTGCGCGAGGTTTCTGTCGTGCCGTTGACATTATTGATACACATGAGGTGGTATAAGGTCTGGGTGTTGAAACGCATGCGGTGAGATAAGGTAGGCTTGATACGCGTGGCTAGTAGGGGAACTACTAGAAGCCATGTGGTGCGATAAGGTGGGCTAAAACGGGGGTGCTATTTCGGGAAAATAATTTTCAAAAGCTAAATGTAAAGGCCCCCGCAGTGACATATTGAAAGTGAGTTATTTTATAATTTGGGACTACGAGGTGGTACCTCGGGAGTGCCTCTGTTGATCTTCTCTGGTTGCTGTATTGTTGGTAGTTGTTTCCTTAACATGCAAAATTCTTGTTTTTCCTTTCATGTTGTATTAGTTTTTCTTGATTCCGTGTTGTTACTTTCCATAAATCCTTATTTGTTACTTCCCTGTTATTTCATTATGTCATTATATTTTCTGTATTGTTTCTTATTATCTCCAGTAGGGCCTTGACCTGATCTCGTCACTACTCTACCGAGGTTAGGCTTGGCACTTACTGGGTACCGTTGTGGTGTACTCATTCTATGCTTATGTACATGTTTTGTGTAGATCCAGGTATATCCTATCAGCCTCGGTACGAGTGCGATGTGTTAATGCTTCGGAGACTTCAAGGTACACCTGCCCGCATCCGTAGGCCTCGAAGTCCCCTTCTACCCTATTCTTCTTTACTTCTTTACATTTTTGATAGACAGTGATGTATAGGTTTGTTCAGCTTTGTATCTAGAGCTTGTGACTCATATCTCACCGGGTTTTGGAAAATTGTACGTATCGAGCTTATAGTTTGTTTATGAAATTTGTTGAAGTTTTGAAATATTAAGCTTTTATTTAGTATTTTCGCATATCCCTAGGCTTACCTAGTCTTAGAGACTACGTGCCACCACGACATCCTATGGAGGAAAATTGGGGTTGTGACAAGTTGGTATCAAAGTTCTAGATTCATAGGTGTTATGAGTCACAAGCAGGTTTAGTAGAGTCTCTCAGAACGGTACGGAATCGTCTGTACTTATCTTCGAGAGGCTATGGAATTGTTACGAAAAACTTCACTCTTTTGATTCCTTATCGTGCAAAATCTTTGACTTTGGATTCTAAATTTCTGTCTTTCTATTCTCTTACAGATGATGAGGACACGTACAGCTGGATCAGATGACCAAACACCCGCGCCCCCTGCTAGAGCCGCGAGAGACCGACGCCAGGGTAAAGGCCGAGGACGTCCGCGTGGTGTATTCGGATAACCCTCATGAGCTGCTACAAAGGAGCCACCAGCAGCTCCAGTCGGAGGACAGGCACCTGAGATGCCTGTTACTACACCAGCCCTCCAGTAGATTCTCGCCCAGTTCCTAAGCATGTTCGGCAATTTAGCTCAGGCAGGGTTGATCCCACTTGCTCCTGCCACGTCTCAGGCCGGGAGAGGAGCCAAACTCCCGCCCCCATACCCCAGAGCAGCGAGTCCAGGTTAACCAGGTCCCAAAGGTCATACCGGTGTAGCCGGTCATCCCAGTTCAGCCCAAGGATAGGGCAACAATTTCTGAGGAGGAGCAGCTCAGGCTCGAGAGGTACAAGAAGTACCACCCTCCTACTTTTAGTGGCTTGGCGTCAGAGGATGCCCATGGTTTTCTTGAGAGGTGCCACTGTATCCTCCGTACTATGGGTATTGCGGAGTCTAGTGGGGTTACTTTCACTACGTTTTAGCTTAGGGGAATGACTTATCAGTGCTGGAGAGCATATGAGTTGGGTAGTCCGGCTGAGGGAGCTTCACTTACTTAGACTCAGTTCTCGGATATGTAGAGTCTTAGAGATGCATGGCACGCAGAGTTTGAACAGTTGCGCCAGAGTTCTATGATCGTGTCGGAGTATGCAATCCGGTTCAATGATTTGGCTAGGCATGTACCAGCCTTGGTTGCTACTGTTAGAGAGCGAGTTTGTCGATTTATCGAGGCGCTCAGCCCTAAAAATCAGATTTTCCATGGCCTGAGAGTTGGAGATGGACATCGCATACCAGCAGGTAGTGGGGATCGCTAGGAGATTGGAGGGTATCTGACCCAGAAGAAATAGGAGAGGGAGGCCAAGAGGTCTCGAGAGCCTGCCACATATAGTGGTACCCGTGTTCCAGCTGCAGCTCGTCATGGTAGAGGCCATGTGAGTCGCCCTATTTATTCAGCACTTCCAGCTTCCAGCAGTATTCCGGCCACTCCTAGGCCTCAAGCTCCCTATTATGCACCGCCATTATCTAGTGCACCTCCTGCACGAGGTACTTTTAGCGGTAAGTCCAGCTGATCAGGCCCGAGCTAGCCATAGCACCCACGTCCTCCGAGAGTTTGTTTTGAGTGTGGTGACACTCGTCATATAGTGAGGGATTGCCCCAGATTCAGGAGGGGTTCACCTTCACAGACTACTCAGGCTCCGCGTATTCCACCGGGTCCTCAAGCTTCTCAGTCCATGGTCGCCGCAACAACTGCCACCCCACCTTCACAGCCAGCTAGAGGTGGAGGTTAGGCAGGCAGAGGTCACCCTAGATGGGGAGGCAAGGCCAGATATTATGCTCTTCTTGCTAGGACGGAGGCAGTTGCTTTCGACTCAGTCATCACAAGAATTGTTCTGGTCTATCATAGAGATGCATCAGTCTTATTTGATCTAGGCTCCATTTATTCCTCTGTATCATATTATTTTGCTCTGTATTTGGGTATATCCTGTGATTGTTTGAGTTCGTCTATCTATGTGTCCACACCTGTGGGAGATTCTATTGTTGTTGACCGTGTGTATCGGTCATGTTTGGTTGTTCTTAGTAGTTTTGAGACCACAGCCGATTTATTGTTGCTCAGTATGGTAGATTTTGATGTTATTTTGGGTAGGGTCTAGTTGTCGCCCTATCATGCTATCATTTATTGTCACGCCAAGACAATGATGTTGGCTATGCAATGTCTACCGCGGTTAGAGTGGAGAGGTACTTTAGATTATGTTCCTAGCAGGGTTATTTCATTTCTAAAGGCTCAATGGGTGGTTGAGAAGGGGTGTGATGCGTATCTAGCATATGTGAGAGATGTCAGTGTTGATACTCCTACCATCGAGTCAATTCTGGTAGTGAGGGATTATCCAAATGTATTCCCCACAGATCTTTCGGGCATGCCACCCCACAGAGATATTGACATTGGTATTGATTTTTTACCGACCACTTAGCCTATTTCTATTCCACCCTATCGTATGGCCCTAGCGGAGTTGAAAGAGTTAAAGGAACAGTTACAAGAGTTTCTTGATAAGGGCTTCATTCGGCCCAGTATGCCTCCTTGGGGTGCTCCAGTCTTATTTGTAAAGAAGAAGGATGGTTCTACGTGAATGTGTATTGATTATCGCCAGTTGAACAAGGTTACAGTGCAAAATAAGTATTCATTCCCTTGTATTGATGACCTATTTGATCAGCTTAAAGGTGCCAAAGTGTTCTCCAAGATCGACTTGCATTCAGGCTATCATCAGTTGAAGAGTCCGGAGCTAGATATCCCGAAGACTACCTTCAGTACTTGATATGAACATTACAAGTTCTTTGTGATGTCTTTTAGGCTGACCAACGCCCCAACATCATTCATGTACTTGATGAATAGTGTATTTCAGCCCTATCTTGACTCGTTCGTCATTGTGTTTATTGAAGATATTCTGGTGTACCCCCTGAGCCGGGAGGATCATGAGCAGCACCTGAGGACTGTGCTTCAGACCTTGGGAGAAAAGAAGTTATATGAAAAATTTTCAAAGTGTGAATTCTGGCTAGATTCGGTGGTATTTTTTGGCCATATAGTATCGAGCGATGGAATAAAGGTAGATCTGAAGAATATTGAAGCAGTGCAGAATTGGCCAGACCGTCCACAGCTATGTAGATCCTTTTCTTGGTTTGGCGGGGTACTACCGTTGATTTATAGAGGGTTTCTCGTCTATTGCAGCACCTATGACCATGCTGACCCAGAAGGGTGCTCCGTTCAGGTGGACCGGGGAGTGTGAGGAGAGCTTTCAAATCCTCAAGACAGCTTTGACCACGAGCCCAATGTTGGTGTTGCCTACAGGTTTGGGGTCTTATACGGTGTATTGTGATGCGTCGCGCATTGGTCTTGGCACGGTGTTGAGGCAGGACGGTAGGGTGATTGCCTATGCGTCTAGACAGTTAAAGTGCATGAGAAGAACTATCCTTCCATGACCTCGAGTTAGTAGCTATTGTTCAAGCCTTGAAGATCTTGCGGCAATATTTTTACGGTGTCCCTTGTAAGGTCTACACCGATCACCGAAGTCTACAGCATCTGTTCAAACAGAAGGATCTTAACTTACGACAGCGTAGGTGGTTAGAGTTGCTTAAGGACTATGATATCACCATTCTATATCATCCCGGGAAGGCCAATGTGGTGGTAGATGCCTTGAGTCACAAGGCACAGAGTTTGGGTAGCTTGGCATATCTACCGGTAGTAGAGAGGCCATTAGCCTTGGATGTTCAAGCCTTGGCCAACCGGTTTTTTTAGATTGGATATTTCTAAGCCGAGCCGAGTTTTGGCTTGTATGGTTTCTCGGTCTTCTATTTATGATCATATCAGAGAGCGCCAGTATGACGACCCTCATCTACTTGTCCTTAAGTACACGGTTCAGCATTATGATGCCAAGGAGGTCACTATTGGAGATGACGGTGTATTGCGGATGCAGGGCAGGCTATGTGTGCCTAATGTAGATGGCTTGCGTGAGTTGATTCTCATGGAGTCTCACAGTTCGCGATACTCTATTCATCCAGGTGCCGCAAAGATGTATCAGGACCTGAGGCATCCTTATTGGCGGAGGAGAATGAAAAAGGACATAGTGGAGCATGTATCTCGGTGCCTAAATTGTTAGCAGGTGAAGTATGAACATCAACGGCCAGGTGGATTGCTCTAGAAGCTAGAGATTCCATAGTGGAAATGGGAGTAGATTACTATGGATTTTCTTATTGGGCTCCCAAAGACTCAGAGGAAGTTCGATGCAGTTTGGGTGGTTATGGATGGATTGACATAAATCAGCTCATTTCATTCTAATCGTGACTACATACTGTTCGGAGCAGCTGGCTCAAGTTTATATTCGCAATATTGTTGGGCTTCATGGCGTGCCGGTATCTATCATCTCTAACTGGGGTACGCAGTTTACATCGTGGTTCTAGAGAGTCGTACAGCATGAGTTAGCTCTGGTGGAGTTGAGTAAAACATTTCACTCTCAAACAGACAAACAGTCTGAGCTCACTATTTAGATATTGGAGGATATGCTTCGTGTGTGTGTGATGGAGTTTGGGGGTTCTTGGCATCAGTTCTTGCCGCTTGTGGATTTTGCCTACAACAACAGTTATCAGTCAAGCATTCAGATGGCCCTGTATGAGGATTTGAATGGTAGGCGGTACCGATCTCTGGTGGGTTGGTTTGAGGAGGGTGAGGCTAGGCTATTGTGTACAGACTTGGTTCAGGATGCTTTGGAAAAGGTTAAATTGATTCAGGATCGACTTCGTACATCCCAATCCAGACAGAAAAGTTATGCAGATCAGAAGGTTCGCGATGTTGCATTCATGGTTGGGGAGCGGGTCTTGCTCCGGGTTTTGCCCATGAAGGGCGTTATGAGGTTCGGGAAGAAGGGCAAGCTAAGCCCTAGGTATATCAGACTTTTTGAGATTCTTGAGAGGGTTGGAAAGGTGGCCTACAGACTTGCACTACCACCTAGTCTAGCTACAGTTCATCCAGTGTTCTATGTTTCTGTGCTCCGGAAGTATCACGGCGATCCGTCTCATGTGTTAAACTTCAGCTCAGTCCAGTTAGACAAGGATTTATCTTATGTTGAGGAGCCGGTGGCCATTTTGGACAGGCAGGTGCAAAAGTTGAGGTCGAAGAATATTACTTCAGTTAAGATCCAGTGGAGGGGTCAGCCAGTCGAGGAGGCAACTTGGAAGACCGAGCATGATATATGTAGCTGTTATCCTCATCTTTTCACCACTTCAGGTATATCTGTATACTCGTTCGAAGATGAACGTTTGTTTTAAGAGGGGGAGGATGTAACGATCCAGTCGGTCGTTTTGAGAGTATTAGCCCCGATCCCCTAATTATTGCTCCCTCTATTTCATTTTGTGGTTATTTGACTTGCCGGGGCCGCTTGGGGTCGGGTTCAGGAGAGTTTCAGAGTGAAATGAAACACCTAGTCCCGAAATTGAAAATTTAAGTTGTAGGAGTTAACTGTAGTTTGACTTGTGTGAAGACGACTCCAAAATGGAATTTTGCGGTTCCAATTGCTCTTTGGGGTGATTTGATCTTAGGAGCGTGTTTGGATGTTGATTTGGAGGTTTGTAGGTCATTTCGGCATTAATTGGCGAAAGTTGGAAGATTTTCGAAAGTTTGACCAGAGTGGACTTTTTGATATCAGGCTCGGATTATGATTCCGGAAGTTGGAGTAGGTCCCTAATGTCATTTATTACTTGTGTGCAAAATTTGAGGTCAATCGGACTCGATTTGATAGGGTTCGGCATCGAATGTAGAAGTTAAAGGTTTATAAGTTCATTAGGCTTGAATTGGGGTGCAATTCGTGTTTTTGATATTGTTGGATGTGATTTAAGACCTCAACTAAATTCCTTTCGTGTTTTAGGACTTGTTGGTATATTTAGTTGAGGTCCCGAGGACCTCTGGTGAGTTTCGGACGATTGACGGATCAATTTTTGGACTTAGAGATATGCTGAAGTTTTCTTGTGTCTGTGTCTAGCTTCCTTGTACGCTATCGCATGGGAAGGTCCGTGATCGCGTAGGCTAATTGTGGCAGCTGAGGTATTTTGTTCTATGCAATCTCCAATTGTAAGCTGGAGGAGTCAGTGCATCGCGAACGCTCGGGCTAGGCCGCGTTCGCGAAGAGGAAGTGAAGCAACAGCTGAGGTCACACGATGTTCTTCGCGATCGCGTGAAGAGGGACGCGATCGTGTAGGTTGAGGAACCAGTTCTTCACATTTGCGTGGTGATTGATGAGTTCGCGTAGGGTTAAAATTCTGGGCAGCTAAGTTGTACTTCGCAATCGCGAGGAAATTTCGCGATCGCGATTAAGGATAGCTAAGCAGACTTAAATATTTCAAAAAAGAGGGTTTGAGTTCATATCACAAATTTGATTTTGGGAGCTTGGTTGGACACAATTCTTGGAGAGATTTTCAAGGGAGTGATTGGGGTAAGTGATTCTTACTTAGTTTTGGTTAAATTCCATGATTATATCCTTGATATCATCATTTAAATAGGGACTTGGGTTGAAAAATTGGGGGAAAATGGAGGAAACTTCTAAGACCGAATTTTGGGGATTTGAGCAAGATTTTGGTGTCGGATTCGCGTAATTTTTATATGGTTGGACTCGATATCGAATGGCTGTTCGGTTTTAAAAATTTTGGTCCAGTTCCGAGATGCGGGCCCTGGTCAACCTTTTGGAGTGATTTTTCAATTCTTAGCTAATATCATTATTGATTAGTTTCCTATAGCTATATTTATAGTATGAAATTATTTTGGCTAGATTCGAGCCGTTTGGAGTTGGAAAATCAAGAGAAAGGCCTTCTAATTGATTGATTGTGCGTGGTTTGAGGTAAGTGACTTGTCTAAACCTGTATGGGGGAAATTTCCCTTAGGATTTGATAATTTGTGGTATGTGAAGGCCGTGTATGCAAGGTGTCGAGTGCATACATGGGATAAATGTTGAAATCCCGATTTTGCTACGTGGTTTCCTTTTCATGCCTTAATTGAGTTACTTTAGCACATTATAGTCATCATGTTTAGCCTAATTTTACATATCTACTTGTCTTATCTCCTATTTGCAACTTGCATCACATGTTTAGTTGAATTACTTGTTTTCTTGATTTTCGTATTCATTATTTAACATAGGCATGCGTTGATATAAGGTCTGGGTGTTGAAACGCATACGGTGTGATAAGGTGGGCTAAAATGAGCTATTTTGGAAAATTAGTTTTCAAAAACTAAATATAAAGGCCCCAGCGGTGATATAAGAAAAGCAAGTTATTTATGATTTTGAGACTATGAAGCGATATCTCGGGAGTGCCCCTGTTGATCTTCTCTAGTTGCTGTATTGTTGGTAGTTGTTTCTTTAACATGCAAAATTCTTGTTTTTCCTTTCGTGTTGTATTAGTTTTCCTGGATTCTATGTTGTTACTTCCCATAAATTTCTTATTTGTTTATTTTCCTGTTATTTCATTATGTCATTATATTTTCTGTCTTATTTCTTATCATCTCCAGTAGGGCCTTGACTTGACCTTGCACTACTTTATCGAGGTTAGACTTGGCACTTACTGGGTACTGTTATGGTGTACTCATACTACGCTTTTGTACATGTTTTGTGCAGATCCAGGTATATCCTATCAGCCTCGGTATTAGTGCACTATGTTTCTGCTTTAGAGACTTCAAGGTACACCTGCCCGCGCCCACAGGCCTCAGAGTTTACTTCTTGACGTTTTTGATAGACAGTGATGTATAGGTTTGTTCAGCATTATTTCTAGAGCTTGTGACTCATATCTCACCGAGTTTTGGAAAATTATATGTATCGAGCTAATATTTTGTTTATGAAATTTATTGAAGTTTTGAAATATTAAGCTTTTATTTAATGTTTCCGCACATCCTTAGGCTTACCTAGTCTTAGAGACTATGTGCCGCCACAACATCCTACGGAGGGAAATCAGGGTCGTGACAGATAGAGACAAGTTTAGGTCACAGCACAGTACTAAAGAATCAATCGAGTCATAATTCACACGGTGCACGCCTACACGCCCGCCACCTAGCATGTGCATCATCTCAACACCCGAAAACATAACACGTATATTCAAGGGTTCATACCCTTAGCTCCAATTTTAGAAGTGTTACTTACCTCGAATAAGCCAAATCATATAACGAGCAAGCCAACAATACTCTAGAGACGTCATCCCGTGAGTACCGACCTCCGAATGGGTCAAAGCTAGCCAAAAGCGACTCAAGAACATCAAATAATGCCAAAGGAAACAAACTCAATCGATAAAGGTCGAATCTTTAATCAAAACGCCAAAGTCAACCAAAAAGTCAAACCTGGGCTCTCACCTCAGAACCCAACAAGACTTGAAAATCTGATAACTCATTCAATTATGAGTCCAACCATACTAGTTTCACTCAAATCCGACTCCGAATCGATGTTCAAAACTTAAAAATTCACTTTATAAAATTTTAGACAAAAACCCCCAAATTTTCTCTCTTGAAATCATCAATCAAATGCCAAAAACGAAGATAGATTCGTGAAATATAATCAAAACCGAGTAGAGAACATTTACCACAATCCATATGGTGAAAATTGCCTCCTATATCGCCCAAATCCGAGCTCCCCAACTCAAAATATGTTAAAATAACCAAGCCCTCGGTAATATACAATCTGCCCAGGCCTTTACACATCTGTGGAATAGTAGCCGCTTCTGCGCCATCGCTTTTGCGACCAAACACACGCTCCTATGGTCACCTTCTTCCGCTTCTGCGCAACCACAGGTGCGAAGCACAAAAAACACTTCTGCGCTCTAGCCTGCTTCTACGGCTGAGATATCGCTTTTGTGAAGCCATAGATGTGCCCCATTTTCCGCATCTGTGAAGACTCCAAGCTCAATCCCTTTTTGCGGGTGCGAACACGTTCTCACTTCTGCGATAACCGCACTTGCGTAAACCAACCGCAGGTACGCAACATCAATACCAGCAGCTACCAGCAATGCAAATATGAAAAAGATGGCCCGAAATCAATCTGAAACACACCCGAGCTCCTCGGGACCCTGTCCGAACATTCCAACAAATCCCATAACATAACACGGACCTACTCGAGGCCTCAAATCACACATAATAATACCAAAATCACGAATCGCACCTCAAATCAAACTTAACAAACTTTTGAACTTTTAACTTTCAAAACTCGTGCCGAACCATATCAAATCAATCCGGAATAATATCAAATTTTGCACGCAAGTCCCAAATGACATAACGAAGCTATTCCAATTTTCGGACCCACAATCTGAACCTGATATCATCAAAGTCAACTCACGGTCAAAGTTATGAACATTCCAAATCTTCAGATTTTCAACTTTCGCCAATTAGCGCCGAAACCTTCTAGAAATATCCAAATGCAAAATCCGGTCAAGTCTAAAATCACCATCTGGACCCAACTAAACCATCAAAACTCCGAACCGAGGTCAAATACTAAAAAGCCAAACTTGGTCAACTCTTCCAACTTAAAGCTTCAAACATGAAGTTCATTCTTCCAAACTAATTTCGAAACACCTGAAAACCAAAATCGACGATACACACAAGTCATAATACATCATACATAGCTAATCAAGACTTCAAATAGACGAACAGAATGCAAATGCTCAAAACGGCCGGGTGGGTCGTTACAATAGAACTTTGCATAAATTTCCATTCACACCTTCCAATGAAAGAAGTGTAGTCCATTGAAATATAGTGGCCTTACTTGCGATATCCCTTCTTGAAAGAGTGCTCCTATAGTTACTTGGTTTGACATGATCTTTTCACTAGTTGTTACAAACTATGATCTTTTCTCACTAGTTGTTAAGCAAAAGACAAATATGTGAGACCCATACCAATTGAAAGTACAAAAAGGGGAGGCGAATTACCGATTTATCTTTTTGTATCCTAAGTAGTTGACTAGTTTACCAATTAGTTAATTGAAAATAAAATTGAATCTGAGTAAAAGCAGAAGTAAAGATGCAAGAATTAATGACACCAGAATTTTTATACTGGTTCGAATTCAATATGTATCATACGTCCAGTCCGATTGGGTTGCAAGGGTGTTCTCTTTCAAGTATATGAAGTTTCTTGATATATGAGGGTTGGTGTTGTTATACACCTGCAGCTTCGTCACTATATTACTTCTTTTCTCGCTTCTCGATACAATACCTCACCAGCAATTTTTCGCTCTTTCTTCTCTCACTAGTTACACAGTAGATCTAGACTACAATGCTTGTTTGGAGTAGAACAAAAAGATTGATAGTTGTTCGATCAAAGTATGTGATTCTTCCTTGACATACTCCATTTTATACTTGAGCTTGGCTTGGCGAATCTTTGGTAGACCGTTGAGAGATTTGCAATCCCAAGGGAATTGATCCTTGGAATTGAATCTGTTATGATTCATTCCAAGAATAAGTACGGAGCTTCCATGGATGGTCCATGATTGCCAGTCATTTCCTTCTTCGAAATAGGATTCCCCATAATTGATCCTTAAGTTGTCCCGTGATTCATGAGATTGATAGCCTTCCTTTTTCGACACATATCTTCAGCAATCAGGTAGCCATAAATCCTGGTCCTTCGTTCATTGTACCAATTATCCCGGTTGTCATATTGCTTCAATCTTAAATCTTCCTTACTTGCTTTCATTGACAGATCTTTGCCTTGATTCTTTTACTCCTTCCTTTGTTGACTTCGTCCGTACATCATTGATAGATTTGCTCACATCCTTCTTTTCATCTCTCGTGATCTTGCACATAATATGTTATTTTTCATCATTGAAATCTACATCTAACACCATCCACGAGTGCACGTGTTTGGAAGTATTGTAGAACCTTGGCCAGCGATCGGTTTTAACGATTTGCACTCAGTCAGACCGAAATCGCTTTCAAGATAGTGGCTTGCCACGACACAGTATTTATTCGATAAGTTATTTCTATTCTTTTATTATTCTTGGTCAATATTATCAACTATTTTTCTAGCATTTACTAACTTCTTCCTTTCTGTTTTTTTTTTTTTAATTTTAATCGTTAATGGCTTAATGCCTTTAATCCTTGGAATATTTTATATTCATTTTTTTAATTGACTCTTCCATATGGTATTCATTGTTTTAATATACATTTGGTGATGTATTTTCTTTTTAGATTTCAAGTCACGATTTTTTTACAACTGCAGATGCAAAATGTATATTTTGTGATGTATTTGCTTATAATGTTATTGAAACAGATTACCGTACTTGAAAAGATATGATGGTTGATAGGATAAAGAAAATTTCTTTTCTAAATTACTTTTATTTGTCCATTTTTTCGAATTTCTCTTGTTTTCCTTTTATTTATCTTCTTTTTACTTCAGCATTTTGTTTATTCAAATTCGTTAAGATCTATTTTAAACCTCACATGACCTTTAGAAAATCTTATAGTTACTCAAAAGGTATACAGATAAGTTTTCCTTATTTCAGATATTTTTCGAAAAACACAACCTAAATTTCATAATTTTAACAAGTTAATTTGTCTTTTAATAAGATCATCTTCTTTAATACGGTGCTTTCTATCCTAAATTCCTAATATACATGTAGTGAGATACAAATAATATCTAATAAATTTTGGTAAGAAAGACGTTGATGTTAATATCTAGTAGCTAGTACTAATACGTTGCACTAAACTCCCCTTTAGATTAATAAACCAAGAAACTCTCTCTTCTAGTTTCAGAATACATTTAGAGATTTCCTTTTCTTACACTACTAGAAATCTGTCAAAATTCGTTCACACCATATCGACCGAAACCAGTCGGAAGAGGAAATCGATCGAAATTGGTCGAAAAATATCTAAATTGGTCGCAAAAGTCAAATAAATTTTTTTACAAAAAAGTGCCGATCACTTTCAATCGGAAAAAGTGGACCTACAATAAAGAAACACTGCTAGATCTTACACATACAACAATTCAGACTTGCATATTATCTACCAAAAAAGTTTAATTAAAAAGATTCAAGTATACCGACCGAATTCAGTCGGAAACTTTGATTTATTTTATCCTGCCCAGGCTCAATTACTTTTTGTCCATAACAAAAATAATTTTTAAAAATTATTATGAATATACCGACCGATTTTGGTCGGTATTAGTGGTCAAAAATGGTCAACTCATTATAAATTATTGTTATTTTCAATCTATACCATTCAATCTATACCGTCGAAACTCTAAAGAGTCATTTACACATAAGTCAACATCTGGTCAACCTTTTCAACTTAAGCTTCTAACCTTGAGACTAAGTGTCTCATCTCATTCCGAACACATCCCCGGAACCGAACCAACTACCCGGCAAGTCACATAATAATAATTTAGCATACAATAAGCAGTAAATGGGGAAATAAGGCTACAACACTCAGAACAACTGGCCAGGTCGTTACATCGTCCCCCTCTTAAACAAACGTTCATCGTAGAACGAGTCTAGAAATGTACCTGAAGTCTCAAATAGGCGTGTATATCTACTCCACATCTCCCGCTCAGTCTCTAAAGTAGCCTCCTCAACTGGTTGACCTCTCCACTGCACCTTCACTGAAGCTATGTTCTTTGACCTCAACTTTCGAACTTTCCGATCCAAAATGGCCACCAGCTCTATATCATAAGTCAAATCACCATCCAACTGAACCGTGCTGAAGTCTAAACCATGAGACGAATAGACGACATACTTCCAGAGCATAGAAACATGAGACACTGGATGAACACTTGACAGACTAGGCGAAGCACCTCAAACGGCCCAATATACCGAGGGCTCAACTTGCCCTTCTTCCCGAACCTCATAACATCCTTCGTGGGTGAAACCTTGAGTAGTACCTTATCCCCACCATGTAAGCAACATCACAAACCTTCTGGTCGACATAGCTCTTCTGTCTAGACCGCGCTGTGCGAAGTCGATCCTAAATCAACTTAACCTTGTCCAAAGCATCCTGAACCAAGTTAGTACCCAATAGTCTAGCCTCACCCGACTCAAACCAATCCACCGGAGACATACACCGTCTCCATACAAAGCCTCATACGGAGCCATTTGAATGCTCGATTGGTAGTTGTTGTTGTAGGCAAACTCTATGAGCGGCAGGAACTGATCTCAAGAAACCCCAAAATCTATGACACAACCGCGCATATCCTCCAATATCTGAATAGTGCGCTCGTACTGCCCGTCCGTCTGAGGGTGAAATGTTGTACTCAACTCAACCTGTATGCTCAACTCTCGTTGCACGGCTCTCCAAAACTGCAGTCTAAACTGCGTGCCCCGATCTGAAATGATGGACGTCGGCATACCGTGAAGACAAAATATCGCGTATGTAGATCTCAGCTAACCGTTCCGAAGAATAAGTAGTCTCAACTGGAATGAAATGCGCGGACTTGGTCAACCAATTCACAATCACCCAAATAGCATCAAACTTTCTCAAAGTCGGTTCCCAACTACAAAATCCATGGTGATACGCTCCCATTTCCACTCTAGAATCTCAAGCCTCTAAAGCAATCCGCGTGGTCTCTGATGCTCATAATTCACTTGCTGACACTTTAGGCACCGAGCTACAAACCCCACTATATCCTTTTTCATCCTTCTCCACCAATAGTATTTTCTCAAGTCCTGGTACATCTTCGCGGCACCCGGATGAATGGAATACCGCGAACTTTGGGCCTCCTCAAGAATCAACTCACGTTGCCCGTCAACATTAGGCACACAAATCCGGCCGTACATCCTCAACACCCCATCATCCCCAATAGTAACCTCCTTAGCATCATCGTGTTGAACCGTGTCCTTAAGGACAAGCAAATGGGGATCATCATATTGGCGCTCTCTGAAGTGATCATATAAGGAAAGCCAATAAACCACACAAGCTTGAACCCGACTGGGCTCCGAAACATCTAATCTCACGAACTGATTTGCAAGGACTGAACATCAGCATAATCTTTGTAAATTATTATATTAACTATTATTTTTAATAAACTATAAGCATATATTTTATTCACACACATATATAATTAATCAATCATAATAAACAAATAAAGGTATATATATGATATGTTTATTTTATTCCAATTTCATGTTTCGTCTTATATATTCGTTCATTTTATAACTAATTACAAATTACATAGATTAATAAATATCGGTTAATATGTTTTACCTTTTGTATTCATTTATTAAGTTAATTTTCTAAGTTATAATTAAGTATATGAGTCATTTCACACACACACATACACATTATATTGTAATTGATGACCAATCACATACATTACTACACACGAAAACTTGATGAATTGATGAATTGGTAAACCAATATTATTCTATTTTAAATATGTTTAGTCGATTGTTATATTAACTCCTTTACTTAATGCTAATAGCTTCTTTCATTTATTTAACTTGTGATACATATATACATGTCAAAGAAGTTTAGTATTGTTCTATATTTTATTCATTCATAACTAATAATGCATGACATTATTAATCGATATAGGTCGAGACGTTTTGTTTTTAATATTCATCGATGCATCTAAGTAAGTTATAAGTCGATGAATCAATTTACAAATAGATATATTTGATGATGAACAATTACATATGCTAATTAGATTATTGCTTCTTCACAAGTCTATCACCAAAAAACCCGACCCTGTAGCCCTAGCGCTTCGCTTTCTTAGATGCGGCTATACCTTCGTTGTAGTATATGTTAGTGCATATATAGCTTGTACTACTTTAACTATATATAGCTTCTTATAGTATATGTTAGTGCATTCATTATTTGTATTACAAAATAAAGTGTTAATGGATTATATTTATATTATTTAGATTGTAAATTTTAATGTGATTTAAAAGTTTGACCATATTTGACCTATGAACCGACCGAAGTTGGTTGGTTATTTTTCAGAAATTACAGCTACCGACCAAAGTTGGTCGGTAAAATCTTCTCCTGTAACAACCGAACGACTTTGGTTGGTAACTTCAACTATAAATTTTATAAAATATTTTAAATAATATTATAATTATTAAAATTTAAATATATGGGTCCACCTAACCACCCGATGTTGGTCGGTAATCAAAAAAGTATTTTGACTAAGCAAGTCTGACCATTGCGGTCAAATGTTTGACCAATATACCGACCGATTTCGGTCGGCATGTAATTTAAAAAAATATAAAATATTTTTTTGATATTCCATCCGCCTTGGATGGTTTTTTGGTCGCTTTTCTTGATCGACCAACGTAGGCATCGGTCGGATTTTACCGGATTTCTACTAGTGAAAATTTAGAAGTTTAGCTCTTGATATAGAAGAGCTAGCTGACCAATTGGAACTTGAAAGTAAATTCTGGGTGTGTTTTGTAGGAAGGAAAATGTTTTTCATGGAAAATGAGTGATTTCATCACTTATTTTTCCTTGCTTGGTTGACGAGTGAAAAATTTTATCCGAAAAATATTTTCTAGTATTTGGTTAGAGAGTAGAAAAATATTTTTTTGGGAAAATACTTTTTTATGGTACTCTCCTCACCCCCACCCTCATTCCTCCAAGTCCACATGTTTCCTTGCTGCCCTCCCCTCCTCCTCCCCCC